>CM034360.1:73351393-73562399 GCA_019925275.1 Mytilus edulis
ATAATCTGGGAATATCAAAAACTATGCATAGTTATAATGTTTTGGTACTATTGATGACCTACACCAACAACAATAAAATGCTTGTTTTTGAAACCTAATTCCTGAACGTTTAGAGCAATTACATGTACCCCAACCTCAATTTGTGATATGAAACCTTGTGGTACAATTTCAGAGAGATTCATTACTTCTCAATGTCATATAAGAAATTAATGAAAATCAAAGCGGAATTTACATCAACAAATTTAAACAATTCATTAAAGTTGTTTGAAAATTGGAAAAAGCATCTTAGAGTTAGGCGTACGAAAACTGGAAAAGCCCCCCTTATTAGCTCACCTGGCCCAAATGTTGAAGCGTCCGACAGGTTGACGGACGGACGGACGGACGGACAACGGTATACCATAATATATAATGTATGTCCCGTAAACGGTCGTATAAAAATTTCTTAACACGTACTATACATTTGGTTTTAAAATTCTCCATCAAGAGAACTATTCAACACACACACACACACACACATGTATTTATGTAGAGTTACATGTCTCACAGAGTACTGCTCAACTATAACCAACACATTAATGGTCCGTCTGGTGAAGGAATAGAACATTCCACTCATATAGACACAAGTTTTGTGCTGATGATCATGAAATATTCGCCACTGAAATTTTGCAAAAATTCATGAAAACAATAAAAAAAAATATAGTAATGCTAGTTCAAATCACTTGCCTGTCGACAGTGGTACAGTCAGATTATCGGATTCCGACCATGATTGAAAAGGACAACTAATTTTTTTTTAATAGAAAGGTAGCTAATTAACCTCTCATTCTTTGGCTCTTTAAACTCGAAAGTTTCTAAGTGTAACTCTAGCTTCGACTAGAAATCTTACTCGAATAAAAGTTAAATTCAAAATAAAACTCGAGCTAAAAATTTACCTGGAAGTCGAACTTAATTGGGTTCGATTATATATATATATATATTGAGCGTGGTGTAATTACGGAAATGTAAACCAATTTCTAATTTCTTCCGAAAATGGTGTCATTCAGAACTTTTTTTTACAGTGCCCAGTTTGTGGATTTTTAAGTACGGCATATCAGGTTTTACCTTCCCGGTGCGAATATATACAAGTAAGTGAATTTATTCTGTTTCTAGTCTACTGGAACGTGTTACTTTTCAGTCCGGATACCATCAGTCTTCCGAAGTAGAAGATTCTTTATCTGCACGCTATAAATTATTTCTTTAATACGGCATGAGGCAGACAATCTTTTACCCTATACAATGAATGCAATTAAAAAATGCAGATGATATCAACTTTGATAATTACTTTATAATAAACTGTTACTGTATTTAATGTTTAACGTTTCGATAGATTGATAAAAATTTCAATAAATAATCGAAATACCCTGAAAAAATGTTATTATATTTTATAGTGACAAGGTTTAGTCCAACCCGATAGTTCCAAGCATTGCCAAAAATGCTCCTATGCTAACAACGTCGTTCTATAACGTTAGTTATAAATCATTCCCGCCAAATATCGATAATAAGATTGTTTCCGTTTTAGCGGATTTAAAACATCGGTGACCCCCCATTTTTATTTATGGTTTTAAAATCTTCCCTGAAGCTGCAACTTATGCAGAAGTTTGAAGGAAAAAACATTAGTAGATTTTTTTTATTTCAAGAAAAATCTATAATAAATCGAAATTAAAAACGGCGGGAACTGTTCAAAGGCCTTGAAAAATAAGGAAACTGCGAAAAATAAATGTGTATAAGGTAAAAGTTACAATTGACTGTTATAGTTTTACCAATAAAACATCGTTTTTCAATATTTTTTCCTTCAATTAGCAATTTAGAGCGCTATTTCTATATTTTGGTATTCTTTACTTTTTGATGACGTCATATCTCGAAAATAACATTGGTGACCCCAATTTTTTTTTCGCCTAAAATATTGTAAAAGGTCTTATCTGTCTACATGCAAAATTTCAATGAATTATTATTAGTAGTTTAAATAGTGTGATTTCCCTTTAAATGTGTTTTATAAATTTATTTTAATTCTAAAAATATATAAGAGGTAAGATAAATATTAATGAGCGGCTTAAAAATGCCATTGAAATGTTCATTGTATCTGTCATATTTTCTTTAAAAGGAAACAATTATATATATTTTACCCATATGTTCTACTCCAACCATATCGTCTATGTGTCTTGACGTAAAAGGACATAAAATACATAATTAATTCCAAATTCAGCTTAAGAGATTTTCAAAGTTTGCAAAACATAAACATGTTTAAAATTGTCCTATTGACATTAACTCCTTACAGGATCAATTGACAATTTTGTAGATATCTAACTTTACTAGACATGTTTGCTGTTTACAGTTTATATTTTCTTTATTTCTGTTCAAGATAAGAACCCAAACGATACCAAAGAATAGAGGGACAGTCAAACTCATAAAACGAAAATAAACTGATAACGCCAGGGCTAAAAATAAAAAAGAAAAATAGACGAACAATAGTTTACATGACACAGCATTGAAAACTTAAAAATAAATAACACAATCCCACCAAAAAACTATGGATGATCTCAGGTGATACGTAGGGTTAACAGATCCTGCTCCACATGTGGCACCCGTCGTAAAAAAACCGGTAAATAATCTAATTCGGTAGATCACATTCATGAAAGGAAAGGGCATTGTAGTTACGACGTAAGAAATATATCCGATATCATATGGACCTCTTGGTTTAATAGCTTCTTTGTACGCAGCAACCCTCTTTCAAGATAATCAAGATAGGAAAGGCAAACAAGGGAATATCGTATCAATTGGGAGATATATACCCCGTATGCAGGTGATGCTTGAATGTTGCTACTCAGAAATGAACCTTGCAGAATTGGAAAGCTATAATCATCTCTTTTGTCGTAAAGCTCTGTTTTTAACCGACCCTCATTGTCAATTTTTAGATGTAAGTCAACATCATTTATAATGGGGAAAGTAGAGTTAAAGGATATCGCTACCTTCTTATCTTTCTTTTGGTTCTTATATGAAGTCAGCTTCATAATAATTAAGAAACCATCGAAAGACATTAAACAGGCTGATTCTTTATATTTTTGCTCTTACAATTTGATCCGCTTGCTTGATGTGTACATTTCTGTTTATATTGATTGCTGATTGTTTAAATCCCAGTCGCAAATATTTCATTTTTAATCAGGAAGGGAAGAAGAAAGTGACAGATCAGGTAAGCCGATCGAACTGCTTGTGTAACAATGTAAAATCGTATATCGTAAAAGGTTTTGTATCAATATGTAGCTATCAGAAACATGCGTAGAAGAGTTAATTTTTAATATTGGTCCCAGTCACGCTTATAATAGAATATATATCTTAAATATACACAAAGTTGTATACCACATGGTAGAACCATTCGACAGTTACAGTTTCTCCTAACGACAACAATTATTATACAGGTGTCATTTGTGTGAAAAATATGAAATAAAATTGTCAAAACTAATGGCTTCATTTACAAGTATAACAAAACATGACATACATGTAATAACAGCAATTACTGAACTACGGGCTCTTGACATGGAACAGGCACATAAAGAATTTATCAGGGTTTAGCATGTTTGTGAGTGCATCACCCTCCCCTTACCTCGTATGAAGCTATACAATCACTACTACATTAACTTAACATGATCCAAATACAGTCATCATAGATACCAGGAATTAAATCTAATATTTATGCCCGACGCGCGTTACTTCTACAAAAGACTTATCAATGACACTGGATTCAAAAATGGTATAAAGACCTAATAAAGGACGCAGTTGAAGAGCATTGAGGACCAAAAATTCCTAAACGTTTTCGAATGCGGTCAATTTCAACCACGTGAGACATGCATGTACACCTTACCATAATTCAATACATTACATTCAGTTAACCTATTGCTTACGGTTTCTTAATTAGAAAGAGACTATAACAATAGCTCAGAGGTTAAAAGGTTTCGCTTTTTTACTAACCATTGATTCTATGTGAATTATGTTCTAATTCGTAACCTCAACCGAACATAAAGCATTTATCAATCTAATACAAAACTCTCAATTGGGAGTAGCCACTTGCAAAAGTCAAGTGCATTTTTTTCAGATAATAAATACACGTAATTCATTTAATTCCAATGAGTATTGTGATAAATTAATTGTCTGTCTCTGACAAGCACATCAATGTTTGCGACCCATCCTGGACTATCAACCTGTAAATAAATAATTTTTCATAATTATTTATTTAGAAAAAAAGCCTCTGGAACACTTGACTGCAATGACTCGAATGACTTGAACTACCTTAAAACCACCCGTGCATGAAATGCTACCCGCATTCCTTATAATATATCGCATCAAACAGACCTATCTATAAATAGCATACACACGTGTACCTTACCAAACAAAACAAACTTGCACTGATATATGTACAACTTTGATAAATATAATAGTCATATTAGTTTATATAAAGATATACGTTTAATACTACATCAACTTAACAGGATTCAAGAAAAAAGCAAATGGGAAATACATGTTGTTTGCTCAAATGTAGGGTTGTTGTCTCTTTGATTCATTCCACAATTCCATTCTCAATTGTATTAATCAAGAAAACTTAAAGACGAATAAACCATGAAAATGGGGGTCAACGTCAGTTGAACCGTTCCGAGCAGACATGTGTAGCTTGCAATCATACCATACAGCAAATATAGTTTACCTATTGCTTAAAGTTTAAGAAAAGCAGACAAAAACACAAAAACAGTGTGATCAAGACAACCTGCAAGACATACATGTGCATCATAAAATATTTCCATACAGCAAATATAGTTGATTTATTGCATATAGTATTAAAAAGAAAATATCTAAACACAACGACTTATCTTTGACCATTGAACCATGAAAATGAGGTCAAGGTCAGATGACAAATGTCTCAGTAGGACATGTACACCTTACAATCAATCCGTATAATAAAAAAGACCAAAATATAAACGTAAGTATAGTATCTAAGATTAGAATATCAATCAGTACACTTCGAATATCCATTGTATTTAGTGTGACCACGTTATAAACAGTCAGAAAGAAAAAAAATACCTGTGCAATGCAAAATCAAAGATTGCAGTATTGTAATATTACATATGCATAATATCTAGTGTGTAATATTTAAATATTGAAAGATATGGTATAAATACCAACGAGACAACATTATGTTCAAGTTACAATTCATAAAAAGTCAAAAAGTATAGGATAAGATACGGTTATGTAGTATGGTTTTAATTTGCAAAAAACAGGATATCAATACTTATATCAATGCAGACAAAAGTAAAATCGCAAAAATGCTCCGTGGAAAATATCATCGGAAAGTCCCTAATCACAAAACAAAATCAAATGACAAAACACATTACAAACGAATCGACAACAACTGTCGTATTCTTGACTTGGACCAGACATTTTCAAATGTAGAAAATGATGAATAAAACGTGGTTTTACAACGCTAAACCTCTCACGTATATGACAGTCGCGTCAAAATTAATAATACATGAATGATGCGTGATTAAAACAAACAGACACAATCGGTACAAATGTCATAATTAAAGGTAAAAAGTCAACTTCGGTAGGTCAAAGGGGGACGGTATTGTGGTTTCGACATAAGGAACATATCATCCAGATATTCCATAATGGTGATCCAACTTGAGGCAATGTTCAAAGATTAACAGCATATGCTTGCTGTGCATGTTATGATCTTCTATCATCATCTTCTGTACAACATATCTTAAAATTTAAAGGTTCTCAAAGAAAGATAATAAAATCGATCAAAGTTATTGCATCAAGTTTCATAAAGACTATACACTGCTTGTCCTTAATCAATTAACAGTTGATGTATTTAAGGGTTTGATGTTAACTTTCTATATTGAAAGTACGTTTGATCTTCGAAATCAAAAACAAAGTCTTAAGTCACATTCTGAGGAACAGTGATTTTTATATTTTTGTACTCGTTAGAAAACTATTGGTAGAACATGTTTTCCGTACAAAATATAAATAAACAATTAAGTAAAATAGCGAAAAAGAAGAAACTGATAACGAAAAATATGATTTTTTTTTTAGAAAAACGGAGACCCAACCAGCAAAGCATTAATTATCACACATATTTGTCAAAATCAATATCATAAAAGAAAACTAAAATTGATCTTACAAAAGCGTGAATAGGTAAGGGATAAGTATTAACACGTCATACTGTCAGTGAAAACTAGAGGTTTCCCGATTTGCTACGTATCAGGTACGGTTGTTACGTAACACAACCGTTGATGTTGTTTTGGAGAAATCATTTAATGAATGAGATCATTTCATTCATCATAATAAAATCAAAAGAATTAAAATGCATATCAGCAAAAAAATAGATTAAAGTTTTTTTTATACGATTTGAACTTTTCTGGGACACTTTGTGTATGATTCTTTATGAAATTATTCAGTTGAGCATAAGAGCATGCATCAAACTGATCTTAATCGAACTGAGTTGAAATGACCTTGATATTTTTAATATAGATTTGCGTTCGTTATTGATATTGTATTTGTTTCGTGTTTTTATAGAAAGAGAAATATTTTGTTTCTTTTTTCCATTCGTTTACGTGTCAAAATTGTGTTAATTTCATTGTATAATTAGTTCTTGCATGAAATTCGAAATTAATTTTGAATAACAAAATTGCGACCGTTTCATTAATTTTTTTTTTAGAAGATTGGAAACCTGAGATTTTGCATTGATTGAGAAAAAGCCTTCATCTCACATGTTTCATACTTTTTTATCAACAACTTCATACATTTTTCTTGAAATGCATTCTGAAAAAAGTAACTGAAAACGTATTGATAACGAAGACATATTTACCTTTTCTGTTATAGATGAAAAACACCAATATAAAAAGGAAGATATGATATGTTTGACAATGAGACAACTCTCCACAACAGGCACTTGTCTCAAACCCCTACCCCCCCCCCCCCCCCCTACATAACTTTATATATAGTAAGGGATATAGGGGAAACAATTCTGAGACAAGTGCATGTGTTCTCCACAAGAGACCAAATGACACAGAAACAATCAACTATAATAGATCCACGTACGGCCTTCAAAAAACAAAGTCATTCCGCATAGTCCGCTTTGAAAGTCTCCTAAATGTCGAATGGTAACAAAGTTTAAACATGAAAACTGACGGCCCAATTTATTTTTAAAAAAATGAACGAAAAACAAATATTTAACACAGCAACAAACGAAAACCTCCGAATTACAGGCTCCTGACTTTGGATAGGCACATATAATTAGTTGATATGGCGGGGTTGAATGTGTTACAGTTCAACATAAGAACGAACTATAGAAATCAGTTGAAAAAGACTTAACACAGATAAATACAAATAGAAATACACCTAACGTGGCCTAGTACATTGTACTTGTACATATTTGAGAGTTCTCACAGTTATTACCAGCTTGTTTAAAGCCATGATTTGTATTGTCTCGCTATACATTGAACGCATACTTGATTCATCCTGCACAGCTAAACGGACGACCAACTTTGGTAAGCGTTTTACTGCAGGTCGGGAATAGAACAGGTGACACGGCACAGTTCATTCTCCAGTCACCCCTGGGGTCAGACAAATATATGAAAGGTAGATACAATGAACTTCAATTCTTAAAAAATTTACAATGTTAAATTAAGTAAAAAAGAATGCGAAGAATTGATACTCATAATGTAAAGTGTGTTGATTACTGTTGCGTCATATGATTAAACGACATGTTATTAAAGGTTTGTAGTTGAATATTTCTAGCTCCAATTATAATTTGGTTTTAATTAAAAAAAATTAGTTTATACTTTCGCAAATGAATACGCCAAATCTTTCATGATTTAAAGTTGAAGTTGACATATAGCAGTTTATAAAGACCTTGGTAGCCCTTGCAAGGCGGTTGACGTCCGGTGAATAGGTTTTGCATTTATCTTTATCATTTATACAATTTCATTTAGATCAAGTTTGTATGTTAAAATAGCTCTTATTCAAATATGGTTATGAAAGCCAACCCCCACAAATGCCAACCTATTCAATCTATACTGTTATATCTATACATGTATAATAAAATTAACGGTACCAATTTTCTTGCACCAGATGCGCATAACAGGCGATTATTAGAAAAAATATATGAATGTGGTTTTTTTTAAGCTTGTTTTTGCCTGTGCAATTTAAAGGGAAATAAATCTTAATCACAAACCGTTCGTTGCAAGGGTTACTTGCAACGGTTGTTTGAAATCATTATCGAGTACACACAATATCGTTTGTTACAAATATGGAACACTTATTCATGAAATTTATATTAAGTAGTAGCTAAAACGCATGCAAAAAGTTTGTTAAAAAATAATATAACAAACGTTGACATTAAGTGCACAAATGCATTTTTTTTATGAAAGTCCAATGACGGCTCTCAGTTCGTACTACGGTTGGTTCCGTTAAAACCTCTAGTACTAAGATTGGACTCTGGAGAGTAACAGATATCTAATTTCATTCAAATCAATGCAAACTACTAGCTATAATTTAAGATATTGCTAGTCACAGACTTTTAAAGCCAGTTCGCATTGGAAAAGATGAAAAAGAGAAAAGATCTTTTCTAAATCTTTCCTTTGCCAACAAACGTCTCGATGGCGTCAACCTAGGCAATATCCTTCATCATAAATTAATTCAATCGAAAATACCTCCTTATTTCAAAGACCAGTCTGTACCAATAATTTCTTATACCTATACCAAACCTATTGCAACTAAAATTTTCAATTACAAACGCGTTTTGCAGGATCTCGATATTGACGACTTCAAGTCTTAACCTCCTGATTGCACTTGTGCTAGTTCCCAATTCACATATAATCCTGCTGGCCACGTTATTACCGGTGACCCTAACATTGTTAATAACACTTCTCTACGAAACGTGTTATCGAAAAGCCCGAAATATCGTGAGCCTAAATCCATCAATTGGAAATACAACTTTAAAATTTTGATGGATTCAGTCGAGGATTATGCCAGGCAATGGGCTAAGCGCGAGATGGAAGAGGAAGATGGGCGTCAGTTGGTTACCTATTCCCTATTCCCTATTCGTTACCTATTCCCTATTCCCTATTCGTTACCTATTCGTTACCTATTCCCTATTCCCTATTCGTTACCTATTCGTTACCTATTCGTTACCTATTCCCTATTCCCTATTCGTTGCCTATTCGTTACCTATTCCCTATTCCCTATTCGTTGCCTATTCCTTACCTATTCCCTATTCCCTATTCGTTACCTATTCGTTACTTATTTGATTTTTAATATCCTTACCCCTTTTTAAAAATGGCATTGAAAAGTTTAATATGGCTGCCATGGAAACGGCACAATTGTGAAAAAAAATCTGTTTTTGGTTTTTGGTGAACTGTTTTGATATGCTTCAACTCAGAATCATCATATTTTAAAACAATGTAGGTGCCCACTATATACAGGTGTTGGATGACTTTGGCGATCATTGGAACTACAATGTTGCCATGGAAACTACACCAAAATTTTCAAAATTCTCAAAATGCTCAAAACTTCATGAAACTTCACAGTAATGATGAGCAACAATGGTAGATGTGGCATTTGGAGTTGGAACTTCCAAAATAGGTCTTGTTACCATGGAAACAATGCAAAAAGGTCAAAAATTTCAAAAATAAGAATTTTGAGTAAACTGGATGAAACTTTACAGGATGATAACTGGCATAGGCAGAGTCGGATTTTGAAGTTAGAATTTTCAAAATGGCAGCCGTAACCATGGAAACAGCAAAAATATCAAACATTTCAAAATGTTTAAACTTAATGAAACTTTGCAAAAATGTTACTAGACATCTGTAGATGCTCTCTTTCACTTTGGAATTGTCAAAATGGCTACCGCTCACCTGGTAATAGGGGGAAGATTGCCATCCGTTATTGCTAGCAATTACAAATCTAGTTGTTAATACTCTTACATATGGTAATAGTTCTAAATTTGTTGAGGTAAAATGATCTTTTTATGACCTATTTATATGTGTTTGTGCTCAACCGATCCTTTTACTTCATGTTCGATACGCATTTGTTCCTTACTTGTTTTTTTTTTATACGTTCTACTTTTTAACTGCTTTATGTCCGTATGTTTGAAGATGGATCTTGGTTCGACGGGATGAAATCACCGTGTTAGCACTTGCATAAAAAAGAAGATGTGGTATGATTGCCAATGAGACAACACTCCACATTAGACCAAAATGACACAGAAATTATCAACTATAGTTTACTGTACGGCCTTCAACAATGAGCATAGCCCAAACCGTGTAGTCACCTATAAAAGGCCCAGGCATGACAACCTCATACAATTCAAACAACAAAATTGACCGCCGTATTTCATATACAAAAAAAAAACGGAAATATGTAACACAAAAACAAACAATAACTACTTAATTTCAGGCTTATAATACGAGTATCTTACGTTGCACCTTTTAAAACATCATTTGCAATTGTTTTGTTGTCACTGGTGGAGGATTTGGGCTCTTAGAGGTGATATAACTCTATAAGTGCATTTGTATCCGTTCCAGCGCTCGGAAAATACCCTGTTACCTATTCGTTACTTATTCGCTTTTCAAAAGTCTTTTGTACGTTGCACCTTTTAGAAAAGAATTTTCAATTAAGTTCATATCTCTGGTGGTTATAATGTGTTCTTATAGATGAAATACCCCTATTAGCACATATGTACTCGTTCTAGCGCTCGGATAATACCCTGTTACTTATTCATTCCTTATTTGCTTTTAATGCACGAGGTATACGTTGCACCTTGAAATAAATCGCTTTTTAATTGTGTTCATGTCTCTAGTGGTAACAATGTGTTCTTAGAGATGAGATAACCCTATTAGAGCGCATGAACCCGTTCCAGCGCTCGGTAAATAACTTGTTACCTATTTGTTACCTATTCGTTACCTATTCACTTATGATACGTTTGTTGTACGTTGCACCTTTGAGAAAAAGATTTTCTATAAAAATTCATATCTCTAGTGGTAATAATGTGTTCTTATAGATGAAATACCCCTATTACCGCGTATGTACCCGTTCCAGCGCTCAGTAAATACCCTGTTACCTATTCGTTACCTATTCGTTACCTATTCACTTATAATACGTTTCTTGTACGTTGCATCTTTTAGAAAAGAATTTTCAATTGTGTCCGTGTCTCTGGTGGTAAAAATGTGTTCTTAGAGATGAAAATACCCTATTGGCGCGCATGTACCCGTCCCAGCGCTCCGTTAATAACATGTTACCTATTCGTTACCTATTCACTTTTAATATATTTGTTGTACGTTGCACCTTTTAGAAAAGGATTTTCAATTTTGCACATAAGTCTGGTGGTAACAATGTGTTCTTAGAGATGAAATGACCCTATTAGCGCGCATGTACCCGTTCCAGCGCACGGTAAATACCCTGTTACCTATTCGTTACCTATTCGTTACCTATTCACTTATAATCCGTTTGTTGTACGTTGTACCTGTTAGAAAAGGATTTTTAATTGTATTTATGTCTCTTGTGATAACAATGTGTTCTTAGAGATGACATAACCCTATTACCGCGCATGTTACCGTTCCAGCGCTCGGTTAATACCCTGTTACCTATTCACTTATAATACGTTTGTTGTACGTTGCACCTTTTAGAAAAGGATTTTTAATTGTCTCCATGTCTCTTGTGATAACAATGTGTTCTTAAAGATGAAATTATCCTATTAGCGCGCATGTACCCGTTTCAGCGCTAGGTAAATACCCTGTTACCTATTCGTTACCTATTCGTTACCTATTCACTTATAGAACGTTTGTTGTACGTTGCACCTTTTAGCAAAGGATTTTCAATTAATTTCATATCTCTGGTGTTAATAATGTGTTCTTAGAGATGAAAGACCCCTATTGGCGCGTATGTACCCGTTCCAGCGCTCAGTTAATACCCTGTTTTTTATTCGTTCCTTATTTGCTTTTTATGCACGAGGTATACGTTGCACCTTGAAGTAAATCGTTTTTTAATTGTTTTCATGTCTCTGGTGGTAACAATGTGTTCTTAGAGATGAAATGACCCTATTAGAGCGCATGTACCCGTTCCAGCGCTCGGTAAATAACCTGTTACCTATTCGTTACTAATTCGCTTTTAATGCGCGGGGTATACGGTGCACCTTGAAATTAATCGTTTTTTAATTGTTTTCAAGTCTCTGGTGGTAAAAATGTGTTCTTAGAGATGAAATTACCCTATTTGCGCACATGTACCCGTTCCAGCGTTCGCTTAATACCCTGTTACCTATTCGTTACCTATTCGTTACCTATTCACTTATAATACGTTTGTTGTACATTGCACCTTTTAGAAAAGGATTTTCAATTGTGCCCATGTCTCTGGTGGTAACAATGTGTTCTTAGAGATGAAATGACTCTATTAAACCGCATGTATCCGTTCCAGCGCTCGGTAAATACCCTGTTACCTATTCGTTACTTATTCGCTTTTAATGCGCGGGGTATACTGTGCACCTTGAAATGAATCGTTTTTTAATTGTTTTCAAGTCTCTGGTGGTAACAATGTGTTCTTAGAGATGAAATAACCCTATTAGTTCGCATGTACCCGTTCCAGCGCTCGGTTAATACCCTGTTACCTATTCGTTACCTATTCGTTGCCTATTCACTTATAGTACGTTTGTTGTACGTTGCACCTTTAAGAAAAGGATTTTCAATTAAATTCATATCTCTGGTGGTAATAATGTGTTCTTATAGATGAATTACCCCTATAAGATTGCATGTACCCATTCCAGCGCTCGGTTAATCCCATGTTACCTATTCGTTACCTATTCGTCACCTATTCACTTATAGTACGTGTTTGGAAGTTGCACCTTGTAGAAAAGGATTTTCAATTAAATTCATATCTCTTGTGGTAATAATGTGTTCTTGTAGATGAAATACCCCTATTAGCGCGTATGTACCCGTTCCAGCGCTCAGTTAATACCCTGTTTCTTAGTCGTTCCTTATTTGCTTTTTATGCACGAGGTATGCGTTGCACCTTGAAATAAATCGTTTTTTAATTGTGTTCATGTCTCTGGGTTTCATCTCTAAGAACACATTGTTACTATTAGAGACTTGAAAACAATTAAAAAACGATTAATTTCAAGGTGCACCGTATACCCCGCGCATTAAAAGCGAATTAGTAACGAATAGGTAACAGGTTATTTACCGAGCGCTGGAACGGGTACATGCGCTCTAATAGGGTCATTTCATCTCTAAGAACACATTGTTACCACCAGAGACATGAAAACAATTAAAAAACGATTTACTTCAAGGTGCAACGTATACCTCGTGCATAAAAAGCAAATAAGGAACGAATAAGAAACAGGGTATTAACTGAGCGCTGGAACGGGTACATACGCGCCAATAGGGGTCTTTCATCTCTAAGAACACATTATTAACACCAGAGATATGAATTTAATTGAAAATCCTTTGCTAAAAGGTGCAACGTACAACAAACGTTCTATAAGTGAATAGGTAACGAATAGGTAACGAATAGGTAACAGGGTATTTACCTAGCGCTGAAACGGGTACATGCGCGCTAATAGGATAATTTCATCTCTAAGAACACATTGTTATCACAAGAGACATGGAGACAATTAAAAATCCTTTTCTAAAAGGTGCAACGTACAACAAACGTATTATAAGTGAATAGGTAACAGGGTATTAACCGAGCGCTGGAACGGTAACATGCGCGGTAATAGGGTAATGTCATCTCTAAGAACACATTGTTATCACAAGAGACATAAAGACAATTAAAAATCCTTTTCTAACAGGTACAACGTACAACAAACGGATTATAAGTGAATAGGTAACGAATAGGTAACGAATAGGGAATAGGGAATAGGTAACGAATATGTAACGAATAGGGAATAGGGAATAGGTAACGAATAGGTAACGAATAGGGAATAGGGAATAGGTAACGAATAGGGAATAGGGAATAGGTAACCAACTTGACGCCCATAAGAGGAAGACACTCTATCACAATGGATTAAGGCAGTGAGGTCGTTAATACAAATCAGAATTAAGAAACTGAATGGGTCCATCAATGCCCATGCTACGTCAATCTTCAAAGATCCAAATGTTGCTAAACACCTATCTGACCTCCATGATAAATATGTTGTTGTCCCCGCAGACAAAGCCCCAAATAACATCGTTTTTGTCTGTAAAAGTCATTACATTAATTGCTTGATAAACGAATTAGGTATAGACAATTCACTAGGAAACCCAACATTTACCCTCACGACACTTATACTACCAAAGGGGAAATCCTGGATAATCATAGGTCTGTTCTTTGTTCCTTTGCTATTTCATCAAAAGATGAAGAACTGGATCTTCCATCACTGTATTGGATACCTAAACTACATAAGTGTCCTTACAAACAACGGTATATTGCTGGGTCTTCCAAGTGCTCCACGAAACCCCTTTCTAAATTATTAACATCTATTTTATCAGCAATTAAAGACGGGCTTCAAAGTTATTGTGAAACTGCCTATTCTAGAGGTGGTGTGCATCAGATGTGGATACTTAAAAATTCCAAAGATCTTTTAGAGTACATACAATCTAACTCTCTTTCATCTTGTAACAGTATTAAAGCATTTGACTTTTAAACTCTTTACACAAGTATTCCACATTCCAAACTAAAAGACAAATTAAAAGAGTTGGTATTACTTTGCTTCATAAAAAAGAATGGCCAACGTAGATACAAGTACATGTATCTTGTCTTAGGGAGGGATAAATCCTCCTTGTAAAGAATCATTCTGATTCAAACTAAAAATTCTCTGAAACCGATATTATCAAGATGCTTGATTTTCTGATTGACAACATATTTGTTACGTTCGGAGGACGTGTTTTTCAACAGACTGTCGACATCCCAATGGGAACAAACTGTGCCCCTCTACTTGCTGACTTGTTTCTTTATTACTTTGAGGCTGACTTTATGCAGGAACTTCTTAGGAAGAAAGATAAGAAGGTAGCTATATCCTTTAACTCTACTTTCCGCTATATAGATGACGTTCTTTCACTAAACAAATCAAAATTTGGTGACTATGTGGATCGCATCTATCCCATCGAGTTGGAGATAAAGGATACTACATATACAGTTAAGTCGGCTTCATATCTTGACTTCCATCTAGAAATTGGCAATGAGGGTAGGTTGAAGACAAAACTTTACGACAAAAGAGATGATTTCAGCTTTCCAATTGTGAACTTTCCATTTCTAAGTAGCAACATTCCAGCAGCACCTGCATACGGGGTGTATATCTCCCAACTTATACGATATTCCCGTGCTTGCATTTCCTATCATGATTTTCTTGATAGAGGGTTACTGCTCACAAGGAAGCTATTAAACCAAGAGTTCCAAATGGTGAAGTTGAAATCATCCCTTCGTAAATTTTACGGACGCCATCACGAGTTGGTTGACCGTTATAGAATCATCGTTTCACAAATGATATCGGATATGTTCCTTACGTCGTAACTTCAATCTCCTTCCCTTTCATGAATTTGACCTACCGAATTAGACTATTTACCGGATTTGTAATCACATAAGCAACACGACGGGTGCCGCATGTGGAGCAGGATCTGCTGACCCTTCCGGAGCACCTGAGATCACCCCTAGGTTTTGGTGGGGTTCGTGTTGTTTATTCTTTAGTTTTCTATGTTGTGTCGTGTGTACTATTGTTTTTCTGTTTGTCTTTTTCATTTTTAGCCATGTCGTTGTCAGTTTGTTTTAGATTTACGAGTTTGACTGTCCGTTTGGTATCTTTCGTCCCTCTTTTTTCTGCCATTTCTTGAATATTCGAGATAAGGGTGATAACTCCAGCGTAAGTTTAATATAGTATCTATTGGAATATCTTAACGAATTCGATCAACGAATTTAACCAAAACCAATAGTTTGCAATTAACAGTCCCATTATGCTCGTATGCATGTCAAGTAACGTACGTGATGTTATTGAAATCTTTTGTGACCTAATATTACACAATGCCTGACCTTGTACTTAAATATAACATGATTACATACCATATATTACATGTTAAAGATTTAGAAAGTTCTTTTTAAACAAATTTTATCTTTAGAAAAAAAAGGAAGTAAGATGAATAAAAATGGTTTTGGTGGAATTAAAAATTATGTTTAAATATCTGAACGACATTCTTATTTCGTTATCGTTAAACTTGCATTGGCTTAATATTGACCGAAATAATTCAAGAAACCCTAACCTATTTACTTAGTATGAATACTCTGATTTTTTAATTCGGTTTAGCGGACACTATTGTGTAATCAATTCTACGAATGCTATTTTAGATTTATACTGGGTCACCTTCAAACCTTTAAGATAAGATGCCAATTTCACGTGACATCGCCTGCTCAAAATGATTTTAAAGTTATATAATACTCTTCAAGTTTGGTTTGATTGTATAAAATGTCAAGCAATTGAATAGTTTTTAAATGACTGCACTATTATTTGATAACATTCATATTTTTACCCACGTCATTGTCTTTCCACAAAGAAACATGTCTAGTACATGTAGAAAACTGTAGGGTTAAATGTCCCAATAATTTATGATTACCCGAAACGATAAAAACACATCGGTATACATAAATACAGGATTATTTTGAAGTTGACTTATCTTATTACAGTTATAAAAACTCTTTTGTACGTACAAGAAATATTGAAAAAAGTTTTCGGTTATAAACTGTAGGATTGATCAAAGTTATTGTGTAACAGATTTATGAAAACTATACTTTGACAAGATAGTATAATCTTAAATATGACACTTATATTTGCTATAACATGTATTTTTTTACGTCATCTATATCTGGGGATAAATGTTATTTTATAATACTTCAACAGTTCTAAAGTCGTCAATTTATTTCTAAATACAAAACTATCATATATCAAATAAATATGTTCATTATCGATCAGCAATCATGCCCCATCTTCTTTTTTTTTTTATATTATTCACATTCATGTTGTATTGAAAGTTCGTCTATTCAAAATCGATTATCAATTTAATGTACATGAACCCCCAAAAATATTTATTTAGTATGAATGCACTGTTGTTTTTTTTTAATTCGGTTTCGCGGACAATATTGCTACATCAATTCTGTTAATGTTTTTTTTAGAATTATACAGGGTCACCTTCAACCCGCTTGGCGTCAAGAAGAACAAGGATAGACGATACACTCGCGTGATATCCCCGCCTTAAATGAATGATTTATATAGTAATATTGTACTCTTAAAGTTGAGTTGGAATGTATAGAATGCATAGCAATTTGATACCATTCATATTTTAACTAACGTCCTTGGCTTACCACAAAGAAACATGTCTAGTATGACATTTCGCGGTTAAAAGTCTCATTAATTTATGATAACCCGAGACATGAAAAACATATCGGGTGAACTGGTTCTTTGAAATACTTTAGCCCTGATTAAGAATAAGAAATACAGTTCTCAAGTCGACAATATATTGCTAAATAGTTAAAAAAAAAAAAAAAAAAAAAAAAAAAAAATATATATTGCTAAATACAAAAAATTATCTTTCAAATAAATATAGATATAGGAAGATATGGTATGAGTTCCAATGAAACAATACCACTGTCCATCCAAATAACAATTTATAAAAGTAAACCATTTTAGTCATTTTTATAAATTTCCTGTTTGAATTTTGGATCCTCAATGCTCTTCATCTTTGTACTTTTTGGCTTTATAAATATAATGAGCGTCATTGATAAGTCTTATGTAGACAAAACGAGCATCTGGCGTATTGAAATATAATCCTGGTATATGGAACGCCGTAGCTGCCTTATGTGTACTTGTTTTTAGATACGCTTATACTTTTCAATATAGTTTTTTTCTATATATGCACATACTTTTTCTCTATATGCACATAGTTAAATTTATATGCACATAGTTTACTTTATATGCACATAGTTTTTCTATATATGCACATAGTTTTTCTATATATGCACACAGTTTTTCTGTATATGCACATACTTTTTCTCTATATGCACATACTTGTTCTCTATATGCACATAGTTTACTTTATATGCACATAGTTTTTCTCTATATGCACATCTGTTACTTATTCGTTTTTAATGCGCGGAGTATACGGTTGCACTTTGAATTAAATAGTTTTTCAATTGTGTTCATGTCTCTGGTGGTAACAATGTGTTCTTACAGATGAAATGACCCTATAAGCGCGATTGCAACCGTTCCAGTGCTTGGTTAATACCCTGTTACTTATTCACTTATAATACGTTTGTTGTACGTTGCACCTTTTAAAAAAAAATTCAATTGTGCCCATGTCTCTTGGTGCAACAATGTGTTCTTAGAGATGAAATGCCCCTATTAGCGCGCATGTACCCGTTCCAGCGCTCGGCTAATATCCTGTTACCTATTCGTTAATTATTCGCGCATAATACTTTTTTTTATACGTTGCACCTGTTAGAAAAGGATTTTCAATTGTGTTCATGTCTCTGATGGTATAAACAATGTGTTCTTAAAGAGGAAATAACCCTATTAGCGCGTATGTACCCGTTTCTAGCGCTCGGCTAATACCCTGTTACCTATCTGATACTTATTCGCTTATAGTACGTTTGTTGTACATTGCATCTTTTAGAAAAGGATTTTCAATTATGTCCATGTCTCAGGTGGTAACAATGTGTTCTTAGAGATGAAATAACCCTATTTCTGCGTATGTACCCGTTCCAGCGCTCGGTTAATACCCTATTACCTATTCGTTACTTATTCGCTTATAATACGTTTGTAATACTTTTTATGTGTAGTGTAGTATGTTCAGACTTATTTTTGTTTGTACGTTTTGGATGATTTTGTTTAAAAATTCCATGTGTAATGGCAGTGTAAACATTCAGAGTTTGAATTTATTAGAATAGTAAATTTAACATTTAAGAGAAAGCTGTACTTGTCACAAAGCTGCAACCAAAAATAGGGACATTGCTTTAATTAACAATTTTCTATGACAATGATAAATGTTCATTAAGAAGAGCAATTTTTTATCTTTTATTCATCATATTTGATTTTCAACCATATTGTCAGGGTTCTCCAATGAAAATATGTGCAAAAGCAGAAACATTTAAATAGTTTAATTTTATATAACAGGTAACAGGTTATTTACCGAGCGCTGGAACGGGTATATGCGTGCTAATAGGGTAATTTCATCTCTAAGAACACATTGTTACCACAAGAGACACGGACACAATTCAAAAACTTATTTTTAAAGGTGCAACGTACAACAAACGTATCATAAGTGAATAAGTAATAGGTATTAGCCGGGGTCTGGAACGGGTGCGTGCGCAATAATAGGGTCATTTCATCTTTAAGAACACATTGTTACCAACAGAGACATTAACACAATTGAAAATCCTTTTCTAAAATGTGCAACGTACAACAAACGTATTAAAAGTGAATAGGTAGCAGGGTAATAACAGAGCGCTGAAACTGGTGCATGCGCGCTAATAGGCTCATTTCATCTCTTAGAAAACATTATTACCACCAGAGATATGAACTTAATTGAAAATCCTTTTCTAAAAGGTTCTACGTACAACAAACGTATTATAAGTGAATAGGTAACAGGGTATTAACCGAGCGCTGTAACGGGTACATGCGCGCTAATAGGTTAATTTCATTTTTTAAAACACATTGTTACCATCAAAGACACGGACACAATTGAAAATACTTTTCTAAAAGGTGCAACGTACAACAAACGCATCATCAGTGAATAGGTAACGAATAGGTAACAGGTTAATTACCGAGCGCTGGAACGGGTACATCCGCGCTAATAGGGTCATTTCATCTCTAATTAGATATAGGAAGATGTGGTGTGAGTGCCAATGAGACAACTCTCCATCCAAATAACAATTTAAAAATTAAACCATTATAGGTTAAAGAACACATTGTTACACCAAGAGACATGGGCACAATTGATTTTTTTATTTAAAAGGTGCAACGTACAACAAACGTATTATAAGTGAATAAGTAACAGGGTATTAACCGAGCACCGGAACGGTTGCAATCGCGCTTATAGGGTCATTTCATCTGTAAGAAAAAATTGTTACCACCAGAGACATGAACACAATTGAAAAACGATTTAATTCAAAGTGAAACCGTATACTCCGTGCATTAAAAACGAATAAGTAACAGATGTGCATATAGAGAAAAACTATGTGCATATAAAGTAAACTATGTGCATATAGAGAACAAGTATGTGCGTATAGAGAAAAAGTATGTGCATATATAGTAAAACTATGTGCACATATAGAAAAACTATGTGCATATATATATAGAAAAACTATGTGCATATAAAGTAAACTATGTGCATATAAAGTAAACTATGTGCATATAGAGAAAAAGTATGTGCATATATAGAAAAACTATGTGCATATATTGAAAAGTATAAGCGTATCTAAAAACAAGTACACATAAGGCAGCTACGGCGTTCCATACTGGTACATTTGATAACTATTTACCTGAGTCGTATTTGGCACAAGTTTTTGGAACTTTGGATCCACAATGCTCTTCAACTTTGAACATGTTTTGTTTCATATAAATATTTTGATTTGAGCGTCACTGATGAGTCTTGAGTATTAACACCACTGGGTCGATGCCACTGCTGGTGGACGTTTCGTCCCCGAGGGCATGACAAGCCCTGTAGTCAACACTTCGGTGTTGACATGATTATATCAATAATGTGGTAATTTTTATAAATTTCCTGTTTACAAAACTTTGAAATTTTCGAAAAAACTAAGGATTTTCTCATCACAGGCAAAGATTACCTTAGACGTATTTGGCACAACTTTTCAGAATTTTGGAACCTCAATGCTCTTCAACTTTGTACATTTTTGGTAATATATAAATATTTTGTTTTGGGTGTCACTGATGAGAATGATGTAGACGAAACGATCGTCTGGCGTACTAAATTATAATCCTGGTACCTTTTATAACTATTAAGACCACTGGGTCGATGCCACTGCAGGTGAAGTTTTCGTCCCCAAGGGTATCACCAGCCTAGTAGTCAACACTTCGGTGTTGACATGTATATCAATAATGTGCTCATTTTTATATAAATTTCCTGTTTACAAAACTTTCGAAAGACTAAGGATTTTCTTATCCCAAGCAAAGATTACCTTAGCCGTATTTGGCACAACATTTCAGAATTTTGGAACCCTAATGCTCTTCAACTTTGTACATATTTGGTTTTCAATAAATATTTTGATTTGAGCGTCACTGATGAGTCATATGTAGACGAAACTCGCGTCTGGCATACTAAATTATAATCCTGGTACCTTTGACCACTATTAACCCCACTGGGTCGATGCCACTGCTGGTGAACGTTTCGTCTCCGAGGGTATCACCAGCCCAATAGTCAACACTTCGGTGTTGACATGACTATCAATAATTTGGTCATTTTGATCAATTTCCTGTTTACAAAACTTTGAATTTTTCGAAAAATTAATGATTTTCTTATCCCAGGCAAAGATAACTTAAGCCGTATTTGGCACAACTTTTTGGAATTTTGAATCCTCAATGCTCTTCAACTTTGTTCATATCTGGTTTTATATAAATATTTTGATTTGAGCGTCACTGATGAGTCTTATGTAGAAGAAACGCGCGTCTGGCATACTAAATTATAATCCTGGTACCTTTGATAACTATAAACACCACTGGGTCGATGCCACTACTGGTGGACGTTTCGTCCCGAGGGTATTACCAGCCCAGTAGTCAACACTTCGGTGTTGACATGAATATCAATAATGTGATCATTTTTATAAATTTCCTGTTTATAAAACTTTTCATAAACTAAGGATTTTCTTATCCATGGCAAAGATTACCTAAGCCGTATTTGGCACAACGTTTTGGAATTTTGGATCCTCAATGCTCTTCAGCTTTGTACATATTTGGTTTTCAATAAATATTTTGATTTGAGCATCACTGATGAGTCATACATTGTATGTAGACGAAACTCGCGTCTGGCATACTAAATTATAATCCTGGTACCTTTGATCACTATTAACCCCACTGGGTCGATGCCACTGCTGGTGGACGTTTCGTCTCCGAGGGTATCACCAGCCCAATAGTCAACACTTCGGTGTTGACATGACTATCAATAATTCGGTCATTTTTTTCAATTTCCTGTTTACAAAACTTTGAATTTTTCGAAAAAACGAATGATTTTCTTATCCCAGGCAAAGATTACCTTAGCCGTAATTGACTATCAATAATTCGGTCATTTTTTTCAATTTCCTGTTTACAAAACTTTGAATTTTTCGAAAAACGAATGATTTTCTTATCCCAGGCAAAGATTACCTTAGCCGTAATTGGCACAACTTTTTGGAATTTTGAATCCTCAATGCTCTTCAACTTTGTTCATATCTGGTTTTATATAAATAGTTTGATTTGAGTGTCACTGATGAGTCTTATGTAGACGAAACGCGCGTCTGGCATACTAAATTATAATCCTGGTACTTTTGATAACTATAAACACCACTGGGTCGATGCCACTACTGGTGGACGTTTCGTCCCGAGGGTATTACCAGCCCAGTAGGCACCATTTCGGTGTTGATATGACTATCAATTATTTGGTCATTTTTATCAATTTCCTGTCTACAAAACTTTAATTTTTTCGAAAAACTAAGGATTTTATTATCCAAGGCCTATATTACCTTAGCTGTATTTGGCACAACTTTTTGGAATTTTGGATCCTCAATGCTCTTCAACTTTGTACATGTTTGCTTTTATGTAAATATTTTGATTTGAGCGTCACTGATGAGTCTGATGCTGACGAAACGCGCGTGAGGCGTACTAAATTATAATTCTGGTACCCTTGATAATTATTAACACCACTGGGTCGATGCCACTGCTGGTGGACGTTTCGTCCCCGAGGGTATCACCAGCCCAGAAGTCAACACTTCGGTGGTGACATGAATATCAATAATGTGGTAATTTTTATAAATTTCCTATTACAAAACTTTGAAGTTTTCGAAAAACTAATGATTTTCTTATCCCAGGCAAAGATTACCTAAGCCGTATTTGGTCTTTTTGGAATATCGGATCCTCAATGCTCTTCAACTTTTTACATGTTTGGTTTATATAAATATTGTGATTTGAGCGTCACTGATGAGTCTTATGTAAACAAAACGCGCGTGTGGCGTACTAAATTACAATCCTGGTACCTTTGATAACTGTTAACACCACTGGGTCGATGCCACTGCTGGTGGACGTTTCGTCTCCGAGGGTATCACCAGCCCAGTAGTCAACACTTCGGTGTTGACATGAATATCAATAATGTGATCATTTTTATAAATTTCCTGTTTATAAAACTTTTCATAAACTAAGGATTTTCTTATCCATGGCAAAGATTACCTAAGCCGTATTTGGCACAACGTTTTGGAATTTTGGATCCTCAATGCTCTTCAATTTTGCACATGTTTGGTTTTCTATAATATTTTGATTTGAGCATTACTTATGTAGACGAAACGCGCGGCTGGCGTACTAAATTATAATCTTGGTACCTTTGATAACTATTAGGTCAGGGTAAAACCTTTAATACGGAGCCTAGGCTCACAGGGAACAACAAGTTATAGACAGTTCAGATCAGATAAAGGACCCCAAAAAAACTAATGTTAACCCATTCAAACAAACGACAACTTCTGTACACACTGTCCTGACCTAGGACAGTCCTTAATGCAACTGCAAATAAAGTTAGGAACAAGCATGAAGTTTACAATAATTTGATTTGATAAGGTTCAAAAGTTAAAATCGAGGACATACTTAACTATTTGGTGTTTGGAATAATGGCATGGTGTACATGTTACAACAACTTAACATTTGCTAACTTAATCATAAAAATGATATCAAAGACAGATGAGCCTAGTCAATCTACATATCCACCATGCATTAATTTCATATGTGCACCAAATATAGTTTGGTTTATTGCTATATGTTTTAACATTACAATATGGAGCATCAACTCAAGTAACATAAAGCTGTTTAAACATTCAAAGGTTTACAAACAAAAACATAGAATCAACGACATACACATACAGAAGCTACTAGATATGCACGATTCTATCAGGTATTGATACATCACTTTTATGAAATAACTCACATATGACTAAAGTAATATAAAAGAACTGTCAGGGTTTTTCGATTTATATTAAAAAAAAAAATAGAATTGCCACATTTTAAGGTCAGGAAGAAGGTCAACTCATAGAATCATCATCAGTTTCGTAACATACATCTACCAAAATATTATCACCATCTCCATCATCTTCGTTGTAATCGTTAGCAACATCAACATTTTGATAACCATTTTTGCTACGAGCATTCGAATATTTACAGGTAATTGTTCAGCATAAACCGTATCGAACATATGAAGATCTTTTGTTGGCACAACCAGATTTACACAAACATCTTATCAGAAATAATAGAGCATTTAACACTGGCGGTTGCAATGGATACTGATCAAATCGTTCATAATTACAATCCAAAAATTAAATTGAGAATGAAAATGGAAATGGAGAATGTGTGAAAATAACAACAACCCCACTATAAACAATAGAACAGACAACAGTCAAAGGCTAAACAATAGGTCTTCAATGCAGCGAGACACACCCGCACCCAGAGGCGTCCTTCAGGGTTCCCTTAACAAATGTGTATGCTAGTTCAGTGATAATGGACGTCATACCGAAATCCGAATTATACACAAGAAAATATAATTCAGTGGGGAGTATTAGAAAACAATTCTTGTATTTTTTGCAAGAAATTGACAACTATAAACATTTTTTATTACATGCCTTTATAATAATACTTATTGTCAAGAAATGTATAAGCTACTTCATTATCTGAACAACATTCTTATTTCGTTATCGTTAAACTTACATTGGCTTAATATTGACCGAAATAATACAAGAACAACAAAACTATTTACTTAGTATGAATACTCTGATTTTTTAATTCGGTTTAGCGGACACTATTGTGTAATCAATTCTACGAATGCTATTTTAGATTTATACTGGGTCACCTTCAAACCGCTTGGCGTCTAGAAGATCAAGATAAGATGCCAATTTTGCGTGATTTTTTTGTGACATCCCCTGCTCAGAATGATTTATACAGTTATATAATACCTTTCAAGATGGGTTTTATTGTATAAAATGTCAAGCAATTGAATAGTTTTCAAATGACTGCACTATTATTTGATAACATTCATATTTTTACCAACGTCATTGTCTTTCCACAAAGAAACATTTTCTAGTACATGTAAGAAACTGTGGGTAAAAAGTCCCAATAATTTATGATTTCCCGAGACGATAAAAACACATCGGTATACACAAATACAGGATTATTTTGAAGTTGACTTATCTTATGACAGTTATTAAAATTCTTCTGCACGTACAAGAAATATTGAAAACAGTGTTCGGTTATTAACTGTACATGCTGTAGGATTGATCAAAGTTATTGTGTAAAAGATTTGTGAAAACTATACTTTGACAAGATCTTATATTTTTAAATATGACACTTATATTTGCTATAACATGTAGTTTTTCTTTACGTCATCTACATGGGTTAACTGGTATTTTATAATACTTCAACAGCTCTAAAGTCGTCAATTTTCTTCTAAATACAAAACTATCATATTTCAAATAAATATGTTCATTATCAATCAGCAATCATGCCACATCTTTTTTATTTTTATATTATTCACATCACAGGTTTTTTTAAAACTTCGTTTATTCAAAATCAATAAACAATTTGATGTACATGAACCCCTAAACTATTTACTCAGTATGACTGCACTGTTTTTTAAATTCGGTTTCGCGGAAATATTGTTTCATCAATTCTACAAATGCTTTGTTCAAGGAGATCGAGGTAAGACGACACACTCGCGTGAGATCCCCGCCTCAGAATGATTTATAAAGTAAAATTGTACTCTTTAAGTTGGTTGGATTGTATAGAATGTATAGAAATTTGATACCATTCATATTTTAACCAACGTCCTTGGCTTACCACAAAGAAACATGTCTAGTATGAAATTTTGCGGTTAAAAGTCTCATTAATTTATGATTACCCAAGACGAGAAAAACATATCGGGTGAACTGGTTCTTTAAGATACTTAAGCCCTGATTAAGAATAAGAAATGCAGTTCTCAAGTCGTCTATATATATTGCTAAATACAAAAATACCATCTTTCAAATAAATATAGATATAGGAAGGTGTGGTATGAGTTCCAATGGTACAATTTAGTTCCATCCAAATAACAATTTATAAAAGTAAACCATTATAGGTCAGGATAAAACCTTCAACACAGAGCATTGGCTCACGTGGAACAGCAATGCAAGCTATAAATAGATCAGATCAGATGTAGGACCCAAAAAATACTAATGTCAAACGTCGGCTACTGTACACACTGTCCTGACCTAGGACAGTCCTTAATGCAACTGCAAATAAAGTTAGGAACAAGCATGAAGTTTACAATAATTTGATTTGATAAGGTTCAAAAGTTAAAATCGAGGACATACTTAACTATTTGGTGTTTGGAATAATGGCATGGTGTACATGTTACAACAACTTAACATTTGCTAACTAAATCATAAAAATGATATCAAAGACAGATGAGCCTAGCCAATCTACATATCCACCATGCATTAATTTCATATGTGCACCAAATATAGTTTGGTTTATTGCTATATGTTTTAACATTACAATATGGAGCATCAACTCAAGTAACATAAAGCTGTTTAAACATTCAAAGGTTTACAAACAAAAACATAGAATCAACGACATACACATACAGAAGCTACTAGATATGCACGATTCTATCAGGTATTGATACATCACTTTTATGAAATAACTCACATATGACTAAAGTAATATAAAAGAACTGTCAGGGTTTTTCGATTTATATTAAAAAAAAAACAGAATTGCCACATTTTAAGGTCAGGAAGAAGGTCAACTCATAGAATCATCATCAGTTTCGTAACATACATCTACCAAAATATTATCACCATCTCCATCATCTTCGTTGTAATCGTTAGCAACATCAACATTTTGATAACCATTTTTGCTACGAGCATTCGATTATTTAGGTACAGGTAATTGTTCAGCATAAACCGTATCGAACATATAAAGATCTTTTGTTGGCACAACCAGATTTACACGAACATCTTATCAGAAATAATAGAGCATTTAACACTGGCGGTTGCAATGGATACTGATCAAATCGTTCATAATTACAATCCAAAAATTAAATTGAGAATGAAAATGGAAATGGAGAATGTGTGAAAATAACAACAACCCCACTATAAACAATAGAACAGACAACAGTCAAAGGCTAAACAATAGGTCTTCAATGCAGCGAGACACACCCGCACCCAGAGGCGTCCTTCAGGGTTCCCTTAACAAATGTGTATGCTAGTTCAGTGATAATGGACGTCATACCGAAATCCGAATTATACACAAGAAAATATAATTCAGTGGGGAGTATTAGAAAACAATTCTTGTATTTTTTGCAAGAAATTGACAACTATAAACATTTTTTATTACATGCCTTTATAATAATACTTATTGTCAAGAAATGTATAAGCTACTTCATTATCTGAACAACATTCTTATTTCATTATCGTTAAACTTACATTGGCTTAATATTGACCGAAATAATACAAGAACAACAAAACTATTTACTTAGTATGAATACTCTGATTTTTTAATTCGGTTTAGCGGACACTATTGTGTAATCAATTCTACGAATGCTATTTTAGATTTATACTGGGTCACCTTCAAACCGCTTGGCGTCTAGAAGATCAAGATAAGATGCCAATTTTGCGTGATTTTTTTGTGACATCCCCTGCTCAAAATGATTTATACAGTTATATAATACCTTTCAAGATGGGTTTTATTGTATAAAATGTCAAGCAATTGAATAGTTTTCAAATGACTGCACTATTATTTGATAACATTCATATTTTTACCAACGTCATTGTCTTTCCACAAAGAAACATTTTCTAGTACATGTAAGAAACTGTGGGTAAAAAGTCCCAATAATTTATGATTACCCGAGACGATAAAAACACATCGGTATACACATATACAGGATTATTTTGAAGTTGACTTATCTTATGACAGTTATTTAAAAAACTCTTCTGCACGTACAAGAAATATTGAAAAAAGTGTTCGGTAATAAACTGTACATGCTGTAGGATTGATCAAAGTTATTGTGTAACAGATTTATGAAAACTATACTTTGACAAGATATTATATTCTTAAATATGACACTTATATTTGCTATAACATGTAGATTTATTTTACGTCATCTACATGGGTTAACTGGTATTTTTTAATACTTCAACAGCTCTAAAGTCGTCAATTTTCTTCTAAAAACTATCATATTTCAAATAAATATGTTCATTATCAATCAGCAATCATGCCACATCTTTTTTATTTTTATATTATTCACATTACAGGTTTTTTTTAAACTTCGTTTTTTTCTAAATCAATAATCAATTTGATGTACATGAACCTCTTAAACGATTTACTCAGTATGACTGCACTGTTTTTTAAATTCGGTTCCGCGGAAATATTGTTTCATCAATTCTACAAATGCTTTGTTCAAGGAGATCGAGGTAAGACGACACACTCGCGTGAGATCCCCGCCTCAGAATGATTTATAAAGTAATATAATTGTACTCTTTAAGTTGGTTGGATTGTATAGAATGTATAGAAATTTGATACCATTCATATTTTAACCAACGTCCTTGGCTTACCACAAAGAAACATGTCTAGTATGAAATTTTGCGGTTAAAAGTCTCATTAATTTATGATTACCCAAGACGAGAAAAACATATCGGGTGAACTGGTTCTTTAAAATACTTTAGCCCTGTTTGAGAATAAAAATACAGTTCTCAAGTCGTCTATATATATTGCTAAATACAAAAATACCATCTTTCAAATAAATATAGATATAGGAAGGTGTGGTATGAGTTCCAATGGTACAATTTAGTTCCATCCCAATAACAATTTATAAAAGTAAACCATTATAGTTCAGGGTAAAACCTTCAGCACAGAGCCTTGGCTCAATTGGAACAGCAAGCTATAAATAGATCAGATCAGATGAAGGGCCCCAAAAATACTAATGTCAAACGTCGGCTACTGTACATACTGTCCTGACCTAGGACAGTCCTAAATGCAACTGCAAAATTAATAAAATAAGGAACAAGCATGAAGTTTACAATAATTTGATTTGATAAGGTTCAAAAGTTAAAATCGAGGACATACTGAACTATTTGGTGTATGGAATAATGGCATGGTGTACATGTTACACCAATCTTCACCTTGCATTAATTTCATATGTGCACCAAATATAGTTTGATTTATTGCTTATATTATCCGAGAAAAAGACATTATATCAATGTCAACTGTATCTTACCGTTCAGTTATTCCACAAACAAAATAAAGTAGACTTATTACTTAAAGTCTTTGGTAGACAGATATAACAATTCAACCTGAACAAAAGTACTTCGTAATTACGAAAAAGGAGTCAAAGTCAGGTAAAACTATCAATCTTGCCATAAAACAAATAGCTTCGATTGCTTATAGTATCTGACAGACAAAATTACATAAAACAAGAGGCTCAATAGAAACTGTGTCGCTCACCTTAGTATATGTGCATATTAAACCAAGGATACCGTCATATGATTCATGCCAACATTGTGTTTTGGTGACGGTGATGTGTAAGTTTACTTTACGTTACTGAATATTCATGCTGCTTACAATTATCTCTAACTTTAAAGGTGTAATACCACCATTGATTTTTCCCTATTAGTCTTTGTTAAATTGACACTTTTAAAAAAAAATTGTACATTATTTACCTTTATTTCAACCAAAGAAATACTTTGCATGTGTAAAGTTGAATCCTTTCCAGTGATACAGTGAAAATTTCACACTACATTTCATTGCATATAAGAAAATAATCATCACCGGAAGTAAACAACCCAATTTTTACACTTGTATTTACTGGTTACTTGCTTGGTATGCTATGTAACCTTAACGCTCCAGAATATTTTATAAGACGATCAAATAAAAAAAGAATGATGCATTCAGACATCCAACATACATATTTACGACTCAGAAAAATTTAAGTGCATTGAAATTCAGGGTTAATTTTCTACAACTGTCAAATTCAAGGGAATATTTTTTTAGGCCTACTTTCGTATGCAACCGGATGTGGCGTACCATGATTTGGTGGTATTACACCTAAAGAACACCTAAATATCAAATAAACTTAATGTATTTTTTTTCCCTCCAATTGCAAGTTATTTCAAGCATAACTGTCAAGTTTTGTCTCAGTCAGAGCTATAGTTTCAGAGAAAATCACTATAATGTAAGGCCATATCCTACGGCAATTTCAGTCTAATTTCTTCGAAAAATCCTCATTTCAGTGTATCATTATAAAATGCAGTGTTGACTACTATCTGATCATAAACTCATGATCTATGCATTCAAACAATTAAATAGAATACAAAAGACAACTTTAAGATGATAAACAATTTTATTGCACCTTTTAGAGTTCATTTGAAGGTCTGTTTTGGTCTGTTTTGGTCCATTTTTTCCTCCTTCCTTCCTTTTTCATCAAAACTTGATATCTTTTGTCTAAAAAATAAAACAAATGTGATTATTTACCCACAAAAATTAAATAAATATAATGTTAAATCAATAATTAAAGTGTTTTAGCTGAAAGAACTGTCTCTATAAATGTTAACAGTCTACACGGAAGTTTCTATAATCCCTTATGTGTAACTCGAGTTTTTGGTCTGTTCGCCTAGTGTGACAAATAACGGTTCCCTTTCAGTCAATCATTTTTTGTTACTGGTATCAAGGTCTTTTTATTTACTCATAACAGTATATTTCTAATAGATTTATACAAAGAGTCAACTTTCTTGTATTTTACATTAAAAAATGGGGAAAAAGAGTAATAAAAAAATACCTCAAAATGTTTTAAAAAGGGTTATGTCCCTTGGAATGCTGGTACAAAAAATAATTGGTAAGAATTATAAAGTTTAAGTATGTGAGACTGGTATCTGATGTGTATAAATCCAGGGCAAATAAGTGTTTAGATGATTTATTGTATGTACAAAATGTAGACGGCACAATGGCAAATTGTAAACTTTTGCGGCCAAAAAAAACAACAAAAAACATGATGATAGTTGATACTTACTTTAATGCTGAAGTGTCATCTGCAGACCAATTCACATATAAGATTTTTCAACAGAATGCTCTTCAGAACATGGTTAACACTGAAATAAAAAATTCACATGTTGTATAAACAAAACTGTAAGGGTAATTTAAAATTTAACACAGTAAACTAAATACAGCTTTGTCTGTCCACCCATTTGACTTAGAAAACACCTGTTAACCCCCAATTCAAGGCAATTTTACCTCAAACGTGCTTTCTGTGTCTAAATCCATTCCGAATTGTCCATGTTTACAATGTATGAACTGGTTTATTTATAACTTTTAAAAATGAAAGTACAAAAAGGTCACGAGTGCACATATGGTTTCCCTAAATAGGTGTAATACCACCATTGATTTTTCCCTATTAGTCTTTGTTAAATTGACACTTTTCAAAAAATTGTACATAATTTACCTTTATTTCAACCAAAGAAATACTTTGCATGTGTAAAGTTTAATCCTTTCCAGTGATACAGTGAAAATTTCACACTACATTTCATTGCATATAAGAAAATAATCATCACCGGAAGTAAACAACCCAATTTTTACACTTGTATTTACTGGTTACTTGCTTGGTATGCTATGTAACCTTAACGCTCCAGAATATTTTATAAGACGATCAAATAAAAAAAGAATGATGCATTCAGACATCCAACATACATATTTACGACTCAGAAAAATTTAAGTGCATTGAAATTCAGGGTTAATTTTCTACAACTGTCAAATTCAAGGGAATATTTTTTTAGGCCTACTTTTGTATGCAACCGGATGTGGCGTACCATGATTTGGTGGTATTACACCTAAAGAACTTGGTCCAGTAGTAACAGTGGAAATTTGTTTTTCCAATTTACAAAATAACCAACAGCTGCAAAATTTTCTTAAAATTACAAGTTCAAAGGCAACAACCTAAAAATGGATTTCCAGATTCATCTGAAAAGTTCAGTGCAGATATATCTTCAACTGATAAACAATTTACCCATGTCAGATTTACTCTAAATGCTTTGGTTTCACAGATAGGGGCCAGAATCTACATTGTACCCCTGTGGTTTTTCTTTCAATGGCGGCCATCCTGGTTTGTTGGCTGGGTCAAAGGACACATTTTGTTAATCTGATACCCCAATGATGATTGTTGCCAAGTTTGGTTTATGTTGACTCAGTAGTTTCAGAGCAGATTTTGAAAAAGTTAACGATGACAGATGACTGACGCAAAGTGATGAGAAAAGCTCACTTGAACCTTCGTGTCCGGTGAGATTAAAATTGACATTGACATATGAAAACAACGAATATTATGTGCATGGGATACTATAAGCAATAAGTCAACTATGTTTGATGTTTTAATTCACTTGTCTGCATTGTAGTGTTTATATGGCCTCTATTTTATGGTGTTAACTGACTCAACTACAACCATGTACATGTAAACTATGCAAACACAATATTCATGATATTGAACCTTCAATGAGGGGGACTGGATAAAATAATAACGAATGAAATATGATGCGACTATGCCTTTTAATCTGCATATCATCAAGAAAAACGGACATATGACAGACGGAAACTTCATTACAGAAGACTTCTATATACAAAGTAAAAAGCATACAGGTCTTAACCCTTCTATAAAGTTAAAGTAGTTAATTATTGCTTCCTTTCCTGCATCCAATCACTGTCCCTATATCGTGCGTTCTACAAAGTTGCAGACTCGCCAAAAACAAAAGGAGATTGCTTTATTTTTTTACATCCGCGTATCAGCATAGATACAAAATTAAATCCTGGTATCTATGATGAGATTATTTACAACCACTATGTTGATGCCACTACTGGTGGAGTTCTTATTCTCCGAGAGTATCACAATCCCAATAGGTCAACTTTTGTGTTAACATGAATTCTCATTGATATAGTGCAACAGCTGGTAGGTTAAAATTACAGTACCCCAAAGGTACCGCCATTTTTTTATATACAAATCTAAAGAGTAATGTCTGAAGAATATTTTAGAATGTGTTATTCTTTTGAAAACATGGAAAAGGAGTCCAAAAAACGTTATTTATAAGGGGACTTGTTTAAGATAAAATTGAGAATGGAAATGGGGAATGTGTCAAAGAGACAACAAGTCAACCCGACCAAATAAAAAAAAAAATCAGCAGAAGGTCACCAACAGGTCGTCAATGTAGCGAGAAATTCCCGCACCCGGAGGCGTCCTTTAGCTGGCCCCTAAACAAATATATTCTAGTTCAGTGATAATGAACGCCATACTAATTTCCAAATTGTGCACAAGAAACTAAAATTAAAATAAAACAAGACTAACAAAGGCCAGAGGCTCCTGACTTGGGACAGGCGCAAAAATGCGGCGGGGTTAAACATGTTTGTGAGATCTCAACCCTCCCCCTATACCTTTAACCAATGTAGAAAAGTAAACGCATAACAATACGCACATTAAAATTCAGTTCAAGAGAAGTCTGAGTCTGATGTCAGAAGATGTAACCAAAGAAAATAAACAAAATGACAATAATACATAAACAACAACAGACTACTAGCAGTTAACTGACATGCCAGCTCCAGACTTCAATTAAACTGACTGAAAGATTATGATTTCATCATATGAACATCAGGCACAATCCTTCCTGTTAGGGATTTAGTATCATACCATCATAACATATATGAGAAGATCATAACCCGTGTCACGCCAACAACTGTTTTTTAGAATAAATGTGTTTAGTTCCGACGCAAAGACCTTATCAGTGACTCAATATTAACGCCAAAATATGCAATTTTTAATGACTTGACAACAGTATCGTAATTATGTCCCTTCTTAATAAGTCTATTCAAAGGTTTTGTAAGTTTCTGAGGTAAATACTGACACCTTTGTGCTTTATACAGAAGATTTCCATAAAAAATTGGATGTGAAATACCTGAACGTATAAGAAGTCTGCATGTTGAGCTATATTTACGAATGATGTCTTTATACCGATGATAAAATTTAGTAAATGTTTTGACTAGTTTGTGATATCGAAAACCCTGGTGTAATAATTTATCAGTAATACATAAATTTATCTCGTTAAAATCTAAAACATTGTTACATACACGACCGAATCGTACAAGTTGAGATATATAAACACCGTGAGATGGTGACAAGGGAACGTCACCATCTAAAAACGGATAATTAACAATAGGAAATGAAAAGTCATCCCTTTTATCATAAATTTTAGTATTCAGCTTTCCGTTAGTGATATAGATATCAAGATCGAGGAAACGGCAGTGGTCATTGTTAGTATTAGCTTTATTTAAAGTAAGTTCAGCAGGATAAATTTCATTAATATACAAACTGAAGTCGTCATTATTGAGAGCCAAAATATCATCCAAATATCTAAAAGTTTTATTATATTTGTTTATCAGATGTTGTTTTGATGGGTCTTTGCTTATTTTTGTCAAAAATTGTAACTCATAACAATACAAAAAGAGGTCCGCAAAAAGTGGTGCACAGTTAGTTCCCATTGGAATTCCGATAATCTGACGATATACGGAATCCCCAAAGCGAACAAAAATGTTATCTAGTAAAAATTCAAGGGCATATATGGTATCAAAGCATGTCCAATTAACATAGTTTTTTTGTTTATTGCTACTAAAAAAAGACCTAAAAGAGTTTGAACATATATATTCACATGATAAATTTTGAATGCCCATTTAATTAGGTGTGGGAATTTTTTCTTAATGAGAATGTGAGGCAATGTGGTAACAGGGTAGAAAAATCAAAACTTTGAACAGATTCAAAATCACCAATATAAGCATGCAATTTATCAAGTACTTCCAACGAGTTCTTGACACTCCAAAAGTAATTTATTCCACTATTTTCGAAAGCCTTATTTGAACAATTTATTATAAGGTTTTTAATTGTACCAAGTGTGCTGGTAAGAAGAATAGACAATTTAGTAGTTGAACAATGGCTTGAAGACGAAATAAATCTATATTTGTAAGGGGTTTTGCGTAGCTTCGGAAGCCAATACATAGTTGGGACTTTCATTGTATTTGGCTCTGCCTGTAAAGCGGTGGCTAAAAGTTTATGTTTGTTACAGATTTCGTTTTCTGAAGATGGAGTCAATTGGAATGTTGGTGAATTGGTGAAGAGTATATATAAAAAAAACAATGACTCAGACGTACTTATACATATTATAAAAAGTAAAATCACAAAAATACTGAACTCAGAGGAAAATCAATTTGGAAAGACATATAATATTTTTCTGTGACTGTATCTTACATTAATTTGTAGGATCCTTTACTATATATATCATGTACTGTAGTACGACGCTAGATTTAAACTGACGAGGAAAGGTAACACACGGCCACAGTAGCATTATTTTTGTAGAGCCCAGGTGGTCGTGTGGTCTAGTGGGACGGCTGCAATGCAGGCGATTTAGTGTCACGATATCACAGTAGCATGGGTTCGAACCCCGCCGAGGGAAGAACAAAAAAGTGCTATATTAAATGAAAAAATCATATATTTTTAAAACGCAGGCTATCATTTATTTAATTTTCAAATCAAAGGACCACGAAAAAAGATGTATTCATGATTTGGAACGAAACAGGCATACGTACTAGCTTTAAACCGTGTATGTTTTTACATTACAATATGGAGCATCAACTCAAGTCACTAAAAGCTGTTAAACATTCAAAGTTTTAAAATCAAAAGCATAGAATCAACGACATTCATAAACAGACGCAACTAGATATGCACGATTCTATCAGGTATTGATATATCCCATTTATGAAATAACATATGACAAAAGTAATATAAAAGAAACGGAAACGGAAAATGTGTGAAAGAGACAACAACCTCACCATAAGCAATAGAGCATACAACAGCCGGCGGTCTTCAATGCAGCGAGAAAATGTCGTACCAGGAGGCGTCCTTCTAATTTATTAACTTACCTATATGTTTATTTTGATATGCATGATCAAGCCTGTAAGCTTTGAAAAATAAATCCTCCATTATCATAAAATTATATGTTGAGCTAATTCCAATACAGGTGGCACGGTAGTATTTCCTGGCCCATAAATAAGGGCAACAGTAGTATACCGCTGTTCAAAACTCATAAATCCATGGACAAAAAACAAAATCGGGGTATCAAACTAAAACCGAGGGAAACGCATTGAATATAAGAGGAGAACAACGACATAACATCGAAACGTAACACACACAGAAACGGACCAAGCATCAGACAAAACACCACGAGAATAACAAATATAACATGAAAACCAAATACATGAATTTGGGATAGACAAGTACCGTGCCACGTCTTATCTAAAAAATAAGAGAAAATACAAACGACTCAACGTTAAAATGCAACACACACATAAACGAACAATAATATAACAATGGCCATCTTCCTGACTTGGTACAGGACACTTTTGAAGGGGAATAAAAGTGGTGGGTTGAACCTGTTTTGTGGCATGCCAAACCTCGCACTTTATTGGCAGAGTTAAATATAATATTGAGATGACAACATAAGAGTACAGGACTACTATACAAATAAATAGGAGAACATATTAGACAAAGAAAAACATGATTAATAGATAACAAAAAGCATCAGGTTTAAAATTCAATACGCCAAAAAACTCGCCTTGTCCACACAAAAATCAACAGTGACGCCCAGATATAAAAGATCGAAAGTGAAAAAAGTACAAAGTTGTACAGCACTGAAGATCAAAAGTTGAAAAAGTTTCGCCAAATACGGCATTGTTTTTATGCCCGGGATAAGAACATTCTTATTATATAGAACAATTCATGCTATTGCAAACAGTAAATTTTATCAAATGTATATGAAAGAGTTAACATAAAGAAACTGAGGTATTAACTAATTACAGAAAACTAAACCCGAATACATAACGTCAAGATATAAAAGATCGAAAGTGAAAACGGTACAAAGTTGTACAGCACTGAAGATCAAAAGTTGAAAAGGTTTTGCCAAATACGGCATTGTTTTTATGCCCCGGATAAGAACATCCTAATTATATAGAACAATTCATGATATTGCAAACAATAAATTTTAATAAATGAATATGAAAGAGATATACATAATGAAACTGAAATATTAACTAATTACAGAAAACTGAACCCGAATACATAATGTTATTAAAGTTTAACACAGAATAGACACAACCGAATCAGTCCAGGCGTCAACGTATTTAAAAAAATGTGACGTCATATACGATGGCGAAACGGCACAAACGTTATGTCACATTTGAATTTATAATTTATGAAATTTAGAAACAGCATGACGTCACATATGAAAAACTATCAAAGTGAGATAGAACTAAATACTGATAATTCATTTAAACAAAATGCATATAGCAATACTTATTAATAGCAATTAACTGTAATATATATATATATATGTGTCCAGTTTGTTATGAATCCAACTTCAAACATAAATAATCGTTCAAAATTTAATATTATTAATAAAGGCGGTGATTAATTTTTCTATCCGTAACACCTAAATATAATAAAAAGACGACAACACATTTGACAAAATTCGATGAGAATTACAAATATAACATTAAACATGTAAACTAAATAGGAGAATTTGGGATAAACAAGTACAGAAACACGTCTTATAGTAATGCGAATTCACATTCAGCAAAACAGTCACAATCGGGAATAAGTCGCGTTTGGTAATTAAAAGATTAGACGACATAATGACAAACCACAATCTACCATGTGGTAAAAATGTCCTTAGCTAGTTTGGTTAAAGACACATCATATGGATCCACCAGTTCGTGATGGTGTCCATAAAATTTACGGAGTGTCAATTTTTATCTGTCCTCCTCATAACATTGTTGGAGCAGTTTCTGCACTTTCATTTTACTATTCAGAAATGAATTTGAATATGAATCATGACCGTTTTCCTTTTTGTGCTATTTTTAAAAACCCAAGGCCACTAGTACTTTTATGTCTTTGATGGTGCAGTGAATACAAAATTTAAAAAAATCTCAAAAATTCAATTTCATCTGTATGTAAAATTATTTCATACTTTCTACACCTGATTCATGTTGCTAGTTTGGGGAAGTATGTTCAGTTGATACTGTATTTTTTGTCCAACCACACTGTTAAGATACATTATGATTTACCATGCTTATCTTAGTAGGGTACAAAAAGAGCAACCTAAATTCTTGAAAGCAAATACTACCGTGCCACCTACACAGGTATTATGTGAGAAAGTAAAGTAAGCTCACATAGTATAACAACAAAACGGCGTAGGTCCGTTATTTTTCCTCATTTGTAAACAGACACACAACAAAATAAAAAAGATTTTTTATCAATTTATATTGATGTTCATCTTTATACATGTTATAATGTATTACGTTTATATTTTTATATATATATCTCCCTGGGTGATTAATAATAGTGTACAGGGATATTTAGCATTTAGTGCAATAAAGATGATTAAATCGTTTTAAAAAAATAAAATTAATAATAAAATTATAAATGGTATAACTATAAGACTAAAAAAGAGTATCCTGACTGGAGACAGGCGCAAACATGCATTGTAGTTTTTTGACGGAACAGTGTTGTGTTCAAGAGCAGATTTCCAAATATTCGCCTGGAAATGACTTGTTTCTTGTATTATTTGCAATTATTATTTTTTTTTGGGGGGGGGGGCAGACTTTCCTGTTAGAATAATAATATAAGAACTGATGCAACTCTGGAAAAAAACAGGCCAATACTCCCACATCAGTGTCAGACAATTTTATAGTGGAATCGTAACCTTTTTCAGCTGATTTTTTTTATCAGGAAAAAATTATCGTTACCATAAATTACTTTACTAAATGTTTTCATAAATCTGATATAAAAATTTGGCTTTGAAGTGTGTTTGTACCTTTTGACAAAACATGTATCTTCAGTAAGGCTCGTGATCGAATTATTTTAAATCCAAAGCTTAAATAAAAGATGAAAAGCTATAATTCAAAAGTTCCAAAAAGTATAGCCAAATCCGTGAAAGGAATAAGAGTTTTGCATGAGGGAGACATATTCCTTTATTTATGAGAATTTCTATCATTTTGTAACAGCAAGTTTTAATAACACAAAAAAAAACGTATTTTCATGCCAGTACATGCCAGTACCAAAGTACTGGCGACTGGGCTGATGATACTCTCGGGGACTAATGGTCCACCATCAGAGGCATCGACCCAGTGGTAGTAATACAAATTACGCTACCAATTTTCTTGCACCAAATGCGCATTTCAAAAGTACATGTCTCTTCAGTGATGCTCGTGGCCAAAATATTTTTAATCCAAAGCTATATAAAAGATGAAGAGCTATAATCCAAAAGTTCGCTCCTTTAAATAAACTGTTTATTATGTCTTTACACTAAATCCATTGGATGCAGGATGTATACGGATTGATAGTTTAGTCTTCATAAATTTTATATTAATGAGTAAGTTCGTGGTCCAGTGGTTAAGACCGATGGCTACAGTTCTGAAGGTCCCGAGTTCGATTCTCACTCGGGGTGCTAAAAATATCAGTACATCAGAAAGGCGATTTTCACCCTCTCACGTTCATCTCCGGTACCAAGACCGGAGTTTAAACTAGAATGGGTACTATGAGGTCCTCGGTTGGTCAACGTTATTTCCGACTTTGACCTGGAGATCAATCTGCTGAAATCTGTTTCCGCCGAGCAGCCCGGTGGTTCTCTCCGAATACTTCGGTTTCCTCCACCATAATAACAGACTCTGCCCGGTATCCCGTTTTATTTTCACTATATTTATTTGATTCAAAGTTTATAATTTTATTTATAAAATTTTCAGAAGATAGGGTTTTAATTAATATATTTTTGGAGTTATAGTTCCACTATTAAGATTTCATTGTTTTCCATTCGTCTTTTGGAAACATATACTCTTTTTCCCTTATATTACATTTAAGAAATATTTCAATGTGTGCATGATCGGAAAGGTAGTTGATTTCATTAGTTTTAAAGTATATTACTGAGTTCTGGAGACTATTACTCACAATAGCATAATCTACTGTACTCAGGCCATTGGGCGTGAAACATGTGAAATATCCCAAAGAATCACCAATGTATCTGCCGTTTAGTATACGTAGTCTTGATGACAAGCCTAATTCTAAAAGATTGTTAACCAGCGCATTTAGTATTTTGTCTTGGTTATTTCTTTTTAAAAATTGATCCACATCATAATTTTGAAGTTACATATTTTGAGAAGGTATATTAAATAGATCTGGGTCATCATTTTCTATAAAATCTGGATGACTGCTAGTGCGGGAGTTAAAATCTCCTTTTAAGGCAATTTGTTCTTTGTTTGAATATGTACTTATTTCCTTTTCGAGCTGAGTATAGTCATTTTCACAATGAGTGGAATTTATAGGGGGATATAAACAGCACACAAGTATAAGTCATATGTAAGGCCAAACAAATTTTATGTCTAATTTAAGCCATAGCCTGTTTTGTGAATTTGTACCTTCTTGAGTATGGGAAATCCCTTTGGAGTATATTTTTAATAGTATACTAGTATCCAACCACTATGTCGTTTTGCTTTCTTATTTTAGAAAAGTTGCTTAAGCCAGGAATATAATATTCTTTACATTCTCTTTTCCAGGTTTCTTATAAGATATTTATGTCACTTTTATACTGTTAAGAAAAAAATAGCATTTGATTTGTCACCACGACCATGTATATTCCATGCAGATATGGTTAGTTGCTTACTTGAGTTCGGATTCATTATAAATCCAAAATTGAAGTATATGGCTGAAAACCAGCTTTACAGCATAGTGATATATCTATAGCATTATAATAATCATGTGTAAGTCTACATTTATAAACATATAGAAGTATCATACAAAGAGGGATAATTCTATCTAAATTTTCTGTACTCCAGATCTTTGAGAGAGATAAAACTGTGTTACAGAACTACCCTTTTGATTTCTTTTCTTTTAGGTTTTGTTATTGTATTTCAGAAATGAACAAATTAAAAAAAAACTCTATTTCTAAATGTGCATAAAGCATTATATTTACTGGTTTTTATTACATATTAGAAAAAAGGATTTATGGATGCATGAATATAATACATATTGATGTACAATATAACTAAATTATAATACAAAATTAGTACCACTTTACATGTTCAGAAAAAACTTTAAGATAAATATAAAGAAAGTTTCTTGACATTAAAGTTTAACTATAGTTTTTAATATACATGTATATTCTTATCATTGTCAAAGTTAAATGTGTAGAGAACCATGAATCTGTAAGAAATAAAATGTATATAGAAAACAATAAAGCATTATTTCTTGTTTTTTTGGGGGTTTTTTTTTTACAAGTTATTCTGTGATAACATATCACTATATCTTGTTATAATGTCAGACTTTGTCAGGATTTTACTGTTTTACAGTATTGCAAAAGTTATAATACAGCTTATAACTAATCTATCAAGCACCACATTTTTTTATGGTATACTTCTATGAAACAAAAGATTATTTATAAAAACAAATTTTAAACACTCCAATGCTACATGTTAATCAGTCGTTAAGTCATGTTTATTTCTCCGCTTTATTTAAGCTGCATTTATCAACAGTGAACACAAGATTTATCTAAATTCTGGATAAAAATGAACAATACCATACACTAATATCATTTCCTCACATTTTTCATTTCTTGCAGCATTAATTCTATCATTGAAAGTAAGCTGTTTATATTATCGCTGTATTGTTGACGGTTTACATTTTGGTACTGATTCTGCCACTTTTGATTCATATTTTGGGTTTGCCTGTTGTTGTCATTTTGCCAATGTTGCCTGTTATAACTCATATTTCTATTTTGTGTATTATAATCCTTTGTATTTCTATTATTAAAGCTATGTTTGTATCCTACATTATCTGCTGTGTTTTGATATGGTCTGTTTCGAAAGATTTGGTTTCTATATTGGTTGTCTGGACTTCTCTGCTTTGTATCTGTTGCAATACCAAGTAATGTGTTAGTAATTTTCTTGATACATTCCACCATGATTCCTACTCCTACTTCATTAAGATGTATAGTCTGTTGTTCTCATATTACTATATTCTACCAGTTGTATGTTTTAATCAAAACAGTAATTTTTAAGTTAAATATTAAACTGACGTCGTTTCTCTTCAAATTCTTTAGACTGATCTCGGTCTCTTTAAAAACGAGGAAGAATTTTTGCGAGAATGATCTTAGTTGCTGGTAGTATTCTTTGTGTTGTTTATACTAGATATTCTACTATTTTTAGTACACAATCAGCTTGTTCTTTTTGAAGGTCATTTGATCCTATCTGAAAAAAGTTCATTTTCTGCACTTACTTTTTCTTATTTGATAAATGGTGAAGCGCTAAACACTATTTTGTCTCTAGGTGTATTAATTCGTGTAATTTTATTTCTATAAATCCTTTTGCCATTCAAGTCTTTTAAAACTATTGATGAACCTTTTATCCAAAGATTAGCTTTAGGAGTGTTTTCATTTGTTCAATTGTTGAATTGTGTGTTCTTCTAACACTTTCTCCTTTTTCTTGAGAATTGTCAAGCTTGTTATGTTCATTTACACTTTCATCATTCCTGTCATCTCTAAAATCTTGCGATTGATCATTGAATCTGAATCAATTTTGTCTATTTTGTTTTTGTTATTTTGTCTTATTTCTGCCTGATTTACTCTTAACTCTTCAACAACGCGGTTCATGTTCACTTCATCTGCAGTCTGTGCTAATAGTTTGTGAGTTACTTCTATTCTGCTGAGAACAACCAATGAATCTTGATACATTTTCTGTAAATTACACATTTGTCGATATCCATCTTAATATTTTCTCCTAACCAGGATAACTGCCTGGCTACTGTTGCCATTGTTTCACTATTTATGTTGGAATTTAAATTCTGAACAATTTTTTTTAATTTTCTACGTCAGATTTAAGTTTTGTAATTTCTGAGAATTTTTCATTCATTTCTTTACATACTTTAAGGACCTCATTAGGTTTAGAACTGTTCTCTATCAATTTACGTTTCGATCGAGTGCAAAACTTGTTTTATATCACTTATCTCTTTTTCTATAGATTTATCTCGAGCTTGGACATTTATTTGTTCTTTATCAGAAAATGTTTCTGAAGTTTTTATGTCTTTTTCTAGGTTTTCAGACATTGTTTCTGAAGTTTTTGTGTCTATTTCTAGGTTTTCAGACACTGTTTTTGAATAACTAGTATGTTCGTGTTGTTCATCGGATTTCAGGCTAAGATCAACATTTACTTTCACCTTGTTTGTGGAATTATTTTTTCTTCGTCCTTGAAAGGTTCATGACCTTTGCAAATAGCTCGTCCACATTTAGATTATCTCCCACTGTCCGTTGGCTAACCAAATTGTCAATTACCAACCATTTTCCTTTATATTCATTTTCTAACCATGTATCAATAGTTTTACCCTAAATCATTGCATTTGTCGTGGTGTAAAAGAGAGAAACTACTAACAACTGTTTGTTATTGAATGATATTTCGACAGCTGATTTCTACAGCAAATCTGTGGGTGATTTCCACTTTTAAGGGCTTTTGTTCATCGTTAATGTTAATTGATTTTGATTTAGTGTCAAAATTGTTCCATTCTACATCGTAATTTGGATCGTTACCCAATATTTTAAAGTATCGGATAAGCAATGCTCGTCGCCAAGGTAGAATAGTTATCAAAGGTACCAGGATTATAATTTAGTACGCCAGACGCGCGTTTCGTCATCAGTGACGCTCATATCGAATTAGTTATAAACCAAACAAATACAAAGTTGAAGAGCATTGAGGATCCAAAATTCCAAAAAGTTGTGCCAAATACGGCTAAGGTAATCTTTGCCTGGGATAAGAAAATAGTGTCCTTGTTATGCTTAAAAAGTGCTTGTGATTTTCCCCTTACAATTTGATGTATGGGGCTTTTGCTGGTCCTCGGAGCTTCAGGTGAATTTGATGACATTGTGACGTTTAGGGTTGAATATACATATAAAATATAAAACACGTGTTTTGGGTAAGTTCGTGAGATTTACTTTTTGTGTTTTTCAGCCATATTTCTCGTTTTTAAGACTTTTTAGTCTTCTGCCATATTTGGGACATTGGGGTCGCCACGTTACCGGAAGTCGAAATAAAGTTTTAATATGATAACCATAATTGCAAAACATTGCCTTTATCATCATGCAAGTGTACATAAGCATATAAGGCATCGTCTGACAGTGTCTGGACACAAGAGTCAATAACTACAAATTAGATACAAACTATTGTTTATAATAAATAAAGTTAATCTAAATCATAACTTCACAAAAAAAAACCGATGTATGTCATATACAATTTAAGTAAAAGAAAAGGTAAGACAAGGTTCAATTTACAATATTTTTTATGAATGATTTTCTTTAATCACATACAATATATCATTAGAAATAAGTCTCTTTTTTCAATAACAATATGTTTCTCAAAATTTAACTGTATTAAGTGAAGCTCGTTGGGTAACTTTAACTTGCTGTGGTAACTGGTAGGCCAGACATTGAAGTAGACAAATTTACAAACTCGACGCCTTTATCCTCTTCAAACTCTAGTCCTGGAAAAAAGTAAAGTTCTTTCTCCTCTGAATATTCTAATAAGACAATTTGTGCAACAGGTTTTTTCTTTACAGTACCACTGTTTTTTCCATCGTCTGCTTAGGAATCACAGTTTGGTCCAGACAAATGTTTGCCTGCAAGATTAAAATGTTAATTTTTACAAATTTAACAATTTTATACAAAAGAAAAACTATGATAAATCTTAATTGCAGAAATCTAGGACTTTCTCATGTTTAGAGATTTCTGCTTCTGCTTACCAATGATTGTATTTTGAGTTGCCCAGTCATAGATAGTTTTGGGAAATTGCAACTTGTCTGTTGTTCCTTTTTTATTTCGATTATGTTTCTATTTCGAATTCTTGACATAGAGACGTGATTTTCCGATTCACGAAATATATGTTTGCAATGTTATGGACTCAGTATGGGATTCATGTAAAAGAAAACATATCATACCAAAGTAAATATACACAGTTGTTTAAATGAAATGAGAGCAGTATTTTACAATTAACCGAGACCTATGTAAGAACACAAAACTGAAAATTAGATATATCACGCGAAAATTAATTTTACATGAATTGCTACGCAAATAACAAATGTTTTACAACTGCACTATTTCTAACTCATCACATGTGGCTTTTGGAAAAATTAATGAACACCTCTTTCATTGTGTAATCATACGTTTTTTGATTGAGTTAAGTCTGCCAATTGATATTTTATCGTATGTTTTTATATGTTGTGATGTTATGCTATTGTTTCAGAAAAAGGGAGAAGGTTTGGGCCCATTAAAACGTTTAATCCCGCTGCAAATGTTTGCACCTGTCCTAAGTCAGGAATCTGATGTACAGTAGTTGTCGTTTGTTTATGTAATATATACGTGTTTCTCGTTTCTCGTTTTGTTTATATAGATTAGACCGTTGGTTTTCCCGTTTGAATGGTTTTACACTAGTTATTTTGGGGCCCTTTATAGCTTGTTGTTCGGTGTGAGCCAAGGCTCCGTGTTGAAGGCCGTACCCTAACCTATAATGGTTTAATTTTTGAATTGTTGTTTGGATGGAGAGTTGTTTCATTGGCACTCACACCACATCTTCCTATATCTACCTAAACTGGTAATATACATTTACGTTAAAAGATTCTGCATTATATACATTTTAAAAGTCTTTATTTGACCTCGTCAACTTTTAAGAGTTAAACGTTACCGATGTCCTAATCCTTAATCCTAATATATATCTGGACAATCTGTAAAAGCAAGACCGATTATTATTTTTGATATATTGGGCTGACAGACGACAAGAATGATTGACAGGACCGATATACCTTTATGATGTTGGATTCTTTGATATAATTTTTAGCAATTTTGTATTCATCATATACCTCTTTCAATAATTCCATAAACGATTTTTTATATGCGAAGTTCTTGAACACGTGTACTAGTGCTTGAATGAAGTATGAACCAATCATGTTTTCACCAATTATCCATGGACCTTGTTCTGTAAAGAATAATCATGACTTTTAGCCTGTGCAAACAAATGTGGTATGGGTGCTAATGAAATAACTCTCCATCCAAGTCATATATTTTTTTAAGTAAACCAATATAGGTCAAAATACGGTTTTCAAAATTCCATACCCACCTTGCCGCAGAAACTTGCTTAGATGTTAAATTTCACTTACACATATATAAATGACCCTCTTACTCAATATCCCATATGTCATTGAATGTTGGGGTACGCAGTTCAAATGAAAGATATCATCACACCAATAAACGTCTTGCTGCTGACACAAATGACTGATCTTAAGCTAAACTCGGTGATAACCGTCACAATTTCTATATATCTTATCATCATTATTTTTATTTCGCAGATATAATATACATGACGCTCCTTCGTATGTTGTTTTCATATCTTAATATGTATAATTTGCACTACCGAATTAGACTATTTACCGGAGTTGTTATCTCATAAGCAACACGACGGACGCCACATGTGGAGCAGGATCTGCTTAACCTCCCGGATCACCTGAAATCAACCCTTGTTTTGGTGGGGTTCGTGTTCTTTATTTACTACTTTTCTGTGTTGTGTCATATGTACTATTCTTTGTCTGTTTGTCCTTTTCATTTTTTACCAAGTGTTATCAGTTTATTTTCGAATGATGAGTTTGACTGTCTCTCTGGTATCTTTCGTCCCTCTTTTGCACATAATTGATTGCCTTTGTTAGACTTCAACAACATATGTTTTCTCCTGATTCCTGACAAAATAATTGCCTGATAAGGGTTATGTAAAGAACAGCTGAAATGGCCACATCATCAGTATCGGTGTTATCATTTTATATCTACCGTTACGAGCAACATATGTTTGTGTGGTTGAGATTTTTAGATCATAGTAGAGTCGTTAGGTATTATGTAGATTAATCGACTGTCTCTTTTTTTTGCAATTGTGACATTTTAACTAATCGCAAATTTTACGACAGGAAAAAAGTCCTAACAGGAGACATTTACACTGGTGAAAGTATCACTCTGAATTTAACTTGAAAAACACTTATTTCTAATACCAAAACAAAATGGGCTATTACATTAAGTGAAAGCGAAAAAAGGAGTTGAAAATTAATCTAAATATTTACCCGATAACTGTACATGAACTACTACTAGATATAAATATATGGTATTTCGAGTAAAAACTCATATTATTCCTTACCCATTCTTGGGTAACTAGATACTATAAATATGAAAAAGTCCATATTAATCCTTACCTATTCTTGGGTAACTAGATACCAGAAATATGTAAAAGGCCATATTAATCCTTACCTATTCTTGCATAACTAGATACTATTTAGATGTAAAAGTCAGTGGCCATACTATTTCTTACCTATTCTGGGGTAACTAGATATCATAAATATGTAAATTTCCATATTAATCCTGATCTATTCTTGGGTAACTAGATACCATTGATATGTAAAATGACATATTGATCCTTACCTATTCTGGGGTAACTAGATACCGTAAATATGTAAAAGTCCATATTCATCCTTACCTATTCTTGGGTAACTAGATACCATTAATATGTAAAAGGCCATATTAATCCTTACCTATTCTGGGGTAACTAGATATCATAAATATGTAAAAGGCCATATTAATCCTTACCTATTCTGGGGTAACTAGATACTATTAATATGTAAAAGTCCATAGTAATCCTTACCTATTCTGGGGTAACTAGATACTATTAAAATGTAAAAGTCCATAGTAATCCTTACCTATTCTGGGGTAGCTAGATACCATAAAAATGTCGTCAGTGTTTGGTTCACCTTTCTTGATGATATCATTTGCTGTAGAATCTGTTTGATCAAAAGGTTCAGTTTTGCCTTAAATTATCAATCAACAGTTTAATTAATAAACAGATGTATTACAAGGACACTTATTTGATTTAGGGTTATAGCAGAATAAATATAAGTGTAGAAAATTTGTTGAACAAACAAAAAAAAAACAAGATGTAATTATATGTTATTTCGTCAATAAAAATGCTGAATATACCTCCCTCCTTCTTTTTTTTTCTATTAAAGAGATTGCAGAAAATGAAATGAATAACACACAGTAAAATCAGTTCTGGAAACTATTTTATTTCCAAATTATTGCAATTTTTGTAAAATACTGAATAGCACATATTTATGATATGAAGAAAATTTTGTAATTGAATGGAATCATTTGGCAATGCGTTGATGTTACACAATAATTCATGCCCATTAGAATGTTAATATATATAACAAAATAACTTCGCCATAAGGAAATGTCCTCATTTTTCGTGGATTTGAGCGTTTAATTTCGCAATTTGGCTAGGGACTGTCCGTTTGGAATTTTCATTGAATATAGGTATTTTGTTATGTTACTTATTTCGACATTTTGCAATGCGTTGATGTTACATTATAATTCATGCCCATTAGAATGTTAATACATATAACAAAATAACTTCGCCATAAGGAAATGTCCTCATGCGTGTATTTGGAATACAAATTTTAGTATATTCTATAACAGGAACGTAAAACTAAAGTAAAAGTTTTGAAAGCCCCCGTCGAAATGGCCATATTCAAATTAAATCATTTTAACACACTGTTTCATTTTTCGTGGAGTTGAGCGTTTAATTTCGCAATTTGGCTAGGGACTGTCCGTTTGGAATTTTCATTGAATTTAGGTATTTTGTTATTACTTATTTCGACATTTAAGTTATTGCAATGATTTCCTTATGTTTATTTCATAAAGAATTGAAATCTGAAACTGCAAAATTATTATAATTCAATGATTTATTACAAACAAATACCTTGGAAACTGTAGGTTTGGACAAAGATAACTTTCGGTTTCCCTTTGAAATGTTTACATTCTTTAACGATGTTTAATATTTCATTTCTTGGAATCAAGTCTCCTTCTTTGTCATAAATCTTTGCTGCTTCACACTTTATTTCCCCTGACAAAAACAATATAGCCAAGCTATCATACTGGGAAGTAGTATCATTATCGATATCCATTAATTTCGTTCTTAAGAACTGTTTGATTTCCTGCAAAAAAAGGAGATTTTTTTTTATTTAACTGTACAGACAGAGTTCTTCACAAAGATATAGATGTGTAAATACCAGATAAAAATGTTTATCGTGTTGATAAGAGTAGTTTATAAGGAGATAGTGTATGCAGCATAATACCAATCAGATGTGAAAGGTGTCCATTAAAAGTGCTAAGAAACATAACCTATCAAATGCAACGTAAATGTAGAAGACACATAATGAATGACAACTCAATTTGTTGTTATTTGGATCGATCTTAAATACACAGAAAAAAGAACTAAAGACTTAGCGAAAAGAAACCACCAAAAAACCGGGTTGAGTTCAGGTGCTTGTATAGGGAAGGCAGATACAACTCTACAGGTGTCACATGATTAATATCTCAGGTGCTGGATGGGGAAGGCAGATACAACTCTACAGGTATCACATGGTTGATATCTCATGTGCTGTATAGGGAAGACAGACACAACTGTACAGGTATCACATGGTTAATATCTCAGGTTTTATATGGAGAAGGCAGATACAACTCTACAGGTGTCACATGGTTGATATCTCATGTGATGTATAGGGAAGGCAGACACAACTGTACAGGTGTCACATGGTTAATATCTCAGGTGCTGGATTGGGAAGGCAGATACAACTCTACAGGTATCACATGGTTGATATCTCAGGTGCTGTATAGGGAAGGCAGAAAAACGCTACATGTGTCACATGGTTAATATCTCAGGTGCTGGATGGGGAAGGCAGATACAACTCTACAGGTGACACATGGTTGATATCTCAGGTGCTGGATGGGGAAGGCAGATAAAATTCTACAGGTGTCACATAGTTAACATTTAATGTGCTGTATAAGGAAAGCAGAAAAACGCTACAGGTGTCACATGGTTAATATCTCAGGTGCTGGATGGGGAAGGCAGATACAACTCTACAGGTGTCACATAGTTAACATTTAAGGTGCTGTATATGGAAAGCAGAAAAACGCTACAGGTGTCACATGGTTAATATCTCAGGTGCTAGATGGGGAAGGCAGATACAACTCTACAGGTGACACATGGTTGATATCTCAGGTGCTGGATGGGGAAGGCAGATACAATTCTACAGGTGTCACATAGTTAACATTTAATGTGCTGTATAAGGAAAGCAGATACAAGTCTACATGTGCCAAATGTTTGATATATTATGTGCTGTATAGAGAAGGTAAATACAACTCTACAAGTGTCACATGTATAATACCTCATGTGCTGTCTAGGAAAGGTAAATACAGCTCTACAGGTTTCACATGGTTAATATTTCAGCTGCTGTATAGTGCAGGCAGATACAACTCGACAGGTGTCACATGGTTGATATCTTGTGTCGTGATAAATACATATATATGCCAGCAGTGGAGTTAGCCCACTTGTTGTAAACACTTGTTATTCATACCAAGCTGATACTTTTGTACGTCAGATACACTAGCCGTCAAAATATAATTTTAAAGGATTTACCTCTTTTGTCAAATTTTCAACCTGGTCATCAGCTTTTAAATCATATCCCATATATCTCAATAACAGACTCATGTTGGATTTATCAAAGTCTGAATTTCTGATACATTCTGAATATCTCTCTGCACATCTCTCTGTCTCCCTCTTGTCCTGGTCATTCTGGCTTTCTAGACATGGTATGCACTGAACATTAGATATCAAAACAAACTTCCCTCTGTTTATACTTCTCATTGAGTAAATCTTCAAAACAAAAAGTTGGATGAAACAATCGGGGTATCAATCACAAATGAGGAGGCTGCTGAAAATTCACACCTACATTAAAAAACTCTTTGTGGTTTTCAAATGTGTAAACAAAGTAAATACTAGTAACATATATTGACTTTTGATATTTTAAGGTTGTGTGTCGGAACTGTATGAGTAGTGAAGCATACAAAAAATAGACAACTTCTTTTTTCAATGATGACAAAATCAAACAAGTGTCGTTATCTATACGACAATTGGACAAATGACCTACCATATTAGACTATTTATCTGCGACGGGTGCCACATGTGGAGCAGTATCCGCTTACCCTTACGGAGCACCTGAGATCACCCCAAGTGTTTTTTTTGGTTTTTTTTTTTTGGGGGGGTCGTGTTGTTTATTCTTTAGTTTTCTATGTTGTACTATTGTTTGTCTGTTTGTCCTTTTCATTTTTAGCCATGGCGTTGTGAGTTTATTTTTGATTTATGAGTTTGACTGTTCCTCTGCTATCTTTCTTCCCTCTTTGATAACTAAAAGACTTGTTATTGCCTATACAAGAAATTCTGCTAAGTTGAAACACTTGTTAATTGCCACTTCTAAACATCTTCATACATGAATGGTTTTGGGAAGAAAAGCCCTTATTCAATGTCTATTAAACATTAGAAAGAAAATTGCAATGTTAATAATTATATAACTGTTCATGTGATACAGCTTAGATTGCAAATACCAAACAGAACGTTCAATAACTTTGGATACTCTGTATCACCCTTTTAGGAATTAATTACAGTAAGTATGTGTATACTTTCCATTCGTTATATATGTTTGAGCTTTTGAATTATCCATTTGATAAGGAACATGTACCGTTTTAAATTTTCATATGAGTTCTGTTTTTTGTTGTTGTTGTTATTTTGCCTTTTACACATGACAACAATCTAATCCTAATACACAGTAAAATGAATGAACTTTCTATTTGATTGGATCACAACTTCATGCAAAACTACCTCAACCACTAATAGTATGTTTGTATTATCTCTTTTCTGTAGTCAACAAATCAAGGCATAGAAAGTATGGAAGAGTTACAAGAATTTTGTAGTATTTGTTAGATAAGACTACTAATTACTAAAAATTTCTACTGATTATGCATAACAACAGCTTAGTGTCAGAGCAAGGATCTTGATTTAAAATTTACCTCCAAGTGTACCTGTTCTGTTGTAGAGTTGTTACTTTTATTTTTTAATACATTTTAATTAAAATGAACTATAACATGAACCCCAGTAATTGCACTCTAATGAATAAACTCATCATAGATACGAAAAGGTTGTTAAATCCAAAATAATTCACTTATTCCTAAAGTTTTATTTTATCCAATCAAGGATAAGTTAAGATATTATGAAGTTTAATCTACATCAAAGTAATATAGGTATAATGCTCTATTTAGTTATTTGAGTTTTAAAAAAAGTCTCCAATAAGAATTTAAAACCAATTGTTCAGAGAACATTTGCAGGTCTTTCCACCAAAAACAAGGAAAGTTGTAAAATTAAGTTTAAAATGTCATTTCAATTGATAAATGATAGCTTATTGTACGCTGATTCCAAAAATATATGGTTTCTATATTTTTTTTAATAAGGGATATGATTTGTTCTTTCAGGTTTGACAAATGTTACTTTTGATAATATTTAAATATTTTAGTTGACACTGATTCCAAAAATATCTGGTTCTATTAACTTTTATATAAATAAAGTACCAAAAATAGCTACTTCCGGTTTATACAAGGTCACTTCCGTTTTTTTTTCCAAGGTTCCAATACCTTTTGCCAAAAGTCTCATGGCTTTATCATGTATACATGTGAGATAAAAGCTAAGGTCAAAATCTAGAACGTCAAATTAAGCTATGACCTTGAGATCAATTTCAAGATCAAATACCAAGGACCTCAAATCAAAAGACCATAGGTATTAATTATATTTGGTTAATCAGTTATATCACCATACGCGTATTTTTAAATACAAGAGGGGAGAAAACTCACATTTATGTGCAATCAGTGTCGCAACTAACAATTCAGAGAAAATAATTTGTCGAGACAATGTATCTTATACGGTTTCTGGAAATAAGTGGAAATAGCCAAATTCAAAATTAGAATATGACCTGTCCTTTGACCTTGACCTTATTTTAATTTTTTTGAACCAATGACCTCAAATCAAAAGATCCTAGGTCCCTATCACTTATGGTTTACGAGATAGAAAATGCAATTCACTTACATCAAATGCATAGGGGAAATAACTCTCATATGGAACGTTCATATCGCTTCGGTAAAAATAGGACAAATCATGCGAAGGATATAACGAGCAATTTTGTAAAATAAATTTGTCGTAATCTTTTGCGGTTGTGAAGGAGTTGTGGACACAAGGAAAAAAGTGTTTGGGGAGATAACTCCTACAAAGAAAAGTATTCGGTTACGCAGGGTAAATTTCAAAAGCGCATAAACTATTCGATATCAATTACCAAATATAGCGACATATTGCGAAACAAATATTTATCGCAAGAACAAAATAAGGCGGAAGAAAAAAAAATAGTCAGAAGAAAAACAATAGTTCTTTCCACAGAAAAGTGGAAAGACCTAATAATAAGAAGAAATACAATAGGTCTTTCCACAAAAAAGTAGTTTCAAAAGGTTGTTTATTTGTATAAGTCAATAATTTATGCAATTAAAATTGTATATTCCTTCTATGAAAATGGTTCTACTATTTGGGGCAAACGTTTACTATTAAACACAGACACAAAAAACATTTTTCTTGATTGACACCTTAGGTCTAGTAATGTAAATACCTTCTCATTTTTTATTTTAGTGTAGAAATTCGATTCAGATGTTATGACATCTTTCTTCTGCACTGTGTTTGCACCAGCTGTTAGATCTGGCCATTCAGGTACTAAATGAAACATTTAAAATAAACAAACAATTTAAGATAATCAAAACAAAAAACAGAATATGATAATTTTTTTTTTTTTTTTTTTTTATAAATATATTTTTTATATTTAAGTATTATGTATACTTTTCATAAGAAATATAAGTCGTAACAAAGTTCATGAAAGTACATACACTTCTGTTGATATCTCATTTACGTTTGTTCTGACGTCAAGTGTTTTATAAACATTTTGAAATCAACTATATTTCATTTTAAGATCGAAAAGGAATGCTTGAAAACTGTTTTGACACAGAGTAATGCTACGAGTTGACAAACTGATATATTGTTTGATATTTGATGGCAATACTATGTTTCTATCAAAATTTGAACCCAATTTGTCGTACAAAAAGAGGGACGAAAGATACCAAAGAGACAATCAATCTCATAAATCTAAAACAAACTGACAACGCCATGGCTCAAAATGAAAAAGACAAACAGACAACCAATAGTACACATGACACAACATAGAAAACTAAAGAATAAACATAACGAACCCCACCAAAAACTAGGGCTGATCTCAGGTGCTCCGGAAGGGTAGGCAGATCCTGCTCCACATGTGGCACCCATCGTGTTGCTTATGTGATAACAAATCCGGTAAATTGTCTAATTCGGTAAGTCACATTCATAAAAGGGAAGGGATTGTAGTTACGACGTACGGAACATATCCGATATCATTTGTGAAACGGTTATTCCATAACGGTCAACCAACTCGTGATGGCGTCCGTAAAATTTACAACGGGATGATTTTAATTCACCATTTGGAACTCTTGGTTTAATAGCTTCCTTGTGAGCAGCACCCCTATATCAAGAAAATCAAGACAGGAAATAAAAGCACGGGATTATCATATCAATTTTGAGATATATACCCCGTATGCAGATGCTGCTGGAATGTTGATACTTAGAAATGGAAAGTTCACAATTGGAAAGCTGCAATCCTCTCTTTTGTCGTAAAGTTTTGTTTTCAACCGACCCTCATTATCAATTTCTAGATGTAAGTCAAGATATGAAGCCGACTTAACTGTATCTGTAGTATCCTTTATCTCTAGTTCGACGGGATAGATTCGTTTCACATAGTCACCAAATTGTGAATTATTTAGTGAAAGAACATCATCTTTATAGCGGAAAGTAGAGTTTAAGAATATTGCCCACTTTTTATCTTTCTTCCTAAAAAGTTCCTGCCTGAAGTCAGCCTCATAATAATAAAGAAACAAGTCGGCAAGTAGAGGGGCACACTTTGTTCCCGTTGGAATGCCGACAGTGTGTTGAAAAACACGTCTTTCGAAACCTAAAAAATATATTGTCAATCAAGAAATCACGCATCTTGATAATATCAGTTCCAGAGAATTATTTGTTTGAATCAGAGTGATCCTTTACAAAGAAGGATTCATCCCTCCCTAAGACAAGATACTTGTATCTACGTTGGATATTTTTTATGAAGCAAAGCAAAGCAATACCGACTCTTTCAATTTGTCTTTTAGTTTGGAATGTGGAATACTTGGGTAAAGAGTAGAAAAGTCAAATGTTGTAATACTGTTACAAGATGAAAAAGAGTTAGATTGTATGTACTTTAAAAGATCTTTGGAATTTTTAAGTATCCACATCTGATTCACGCCACCTCTGCTGATGGACTATAAGTCCCCGAGGGTATCACCAGCCCAGTAGCCAGTACTGGCATGAAAATACGGATTTCTTGTGTTATTAAATTTTGCTGTTACAAAATATGTATCTCCTTCATGCAAAGCTCTGTTTCCTTTCACGGATTCGGCTATTCTTTATGGACCTTTTGAATTATATCTCTTCATCTTCTATATAAGCTTTGGATTTCAAATATTTTGGCCATGAGCATCACTGAAGAAACATGTGTTGTCGAAATGCGCATCTGGTGCAAGAAAATTGGTACAGTTAATTTTATTACTAGAATAGGCAGTTTCACAACAACTTCAAAGCCCGTTTTTGATTGCTGATAAAATAGATGTTAATAATTTAGAAAGAGGTTTCGTGGAGCACTTGGAAGACCCAGCAATATACCGTTGTGTGTTAGGACACTTATGTAGTTTAGGTGTCCAATACAGTGATGGAAGATCCAGTTCTTCATCTTTGAAATTCCAAAGGAATATAGAACAGACCTATGATCATCCAGGATTTCCTCTTTGGTAAGTGTCGTGAGGGTATATGTTGAGTTTCCAAGTGAATTGGAAATACCTAATTCGTTTATCAAGCAGTTAATGTAATGACTTTTACACACGAAAACGATGTTATTTGGGGCTTTATCTGCGGGGACAACAACATATTTGTCATGGAGGTCGGATAGATGTTTTGAAACATTGGGGTCTTTAAAGATTGACGTAGCATGTGCATTGATGGACCAATTCAGTTTCTTAATTCTGATTTGTATCAACGACCTCACTGCCTGAATCGATTCGGAAATAGTGTCTACGTCTTATTTCTTGCGCTTAGCTCATTGCCTGGCAAAATCCTCGACTGAATCCATCAAAATTTTAAAGTTGTATTTTCAATTGATGGATTTAGGCTCACGATGTTTCGGACCTTTCGATAACACATTCCGTAGAGAATAAAACAATGTTGAGGTCACCGGTATTAACGTGGCAAAATAGCACTCTACAATGATAATGATTGATTCAAAATGAATCATTAGATTTTAAGAGACGTCCCGTCGTCGTCTGAAAGGCAATTATTAGTAGATATATGTTCTGTGTATTGCTAATTATGTAGTGTTATCGTTAGGAACGATACTTATTCACGCAATTTTTTGCAGTTTGGTTGAATTACATTTTAATGATACGGGTTTGAATTAAACCTTTTTTTCATATAAATAAATACCAATCATTTCAAGGTCTTTTAATCCTGGATAGAAGAACAAGTCTTTGTCGTCACTATGTTCAAGAATCATTACTTCTGCAACAGCTTCTTTACTATTTCCCGGCATATTAGCACTGGATAGACAATTATTTACCTGAGAACAAAAGTAAAAATCCTATCAACTTCAGAAATACGACAGTTGTTATCCCTCTGTTTGGGATTTGCCATTTGATTGGGGACTTTGCGTTTTAAATTTTCATCGGAGTTCAGTATTTTAATGGTTTTACCTGTTTTTTCACATGCATAAAAAACACTTTTATATCTACAAACTATAAAATGATAAATGAACTATTAAAAACACTTATATAGTTATACGTAGTTATTTTCTTCCAGAACGACAGGTCATTTTTTTTTCAGAATCAACTCGGACGATACCATGTTTCCATGATATATATGCTCCAAGGCATAAAATAATGACCTGTGCGAGGTTATTATTTTCCTTGATTAACATGCAATCTATGATTTACCTCAAAACATTATTCGTCTAATAGTTTTTTGTTGCCGATTTGGAAATTTATTTTTTTAAGTTCAATCGATGATAGGTGTAAAAGAAACCGGCATTGTTGTCCCGCATTTTAATTTTAGAAACAAATAATGTGAAGTTTTGTTAATTTTTCGCTACAATAAAGAAACATTATTATATATGTCAGATGAATTTTAATGTAGACTTTCTTAAAATAAATCCAGATTTGACATATTCGTGTGTAAGATTTTGAAAATCTTATGGAGTCAAACTGAATAGGTTGATTGATTTTTGGTTGCCTGCTTAACGTCCAGTGGCAAATATTTCATGCATGTTCAAAACGATACACACTGAATAGGAAATCATACGGTGACCTACATGTATTTATGTCTTCGTGTCAATTCTTAACTTTTTAAAAATTTATGTATACCTTTTACTCTATCAAATGATCAACTAATAAGATAATCTTATATTCTATTGAATAACGTTAACGTATCCCACGAAAGAATCGGGTACGAATGGTATATAATTATATAATTACGGATTATCTTTTAATAAAATGTATTGCTAGTCAAAACACAATCTTTCTGAATTTTTCATTCGATTTGATAACCACTTTTCCGGGATAAAAATAACATAACAAATAGAAAAAAAACCCATATCCCCTCCCCCTTTTCCAAAGGCTAAGTGGTACAATAAATTACTTACTTCATCCAGTTACAGTAATATTTTTATTGTGTAAGGATAATAATTTTTAAAAGGTTTATATCTAAATTATTTAGTGAGTTTTATTTCACATTATAAATGAGCCGCAGGGCGTATTGAAACCTGAACGCATTAAAAGGAATATCCCACTTAAGTGTTGTTGGTAAAATAGGATACTACATTTTACAAACCTTTATAAAATTAAATATTTTTTGACGGTATATAAGTCAGATAATGCATATTTTAAGATTTTTCTTGTCGTAGAACACACCTCTGGGTTTCAGGATTGTTCAAAGAAAGACCTCCCTCCGGTCGGTCTTTCATTTGATCAATCCTGACACCCCTCGGTGTGTTCTACGACAAGAAAAACCTTAAAATATGCATTATCTATAACTTAACCTTACACACGTATGGTAATGTATTATATTCTCATTTGTAAAGGAATATAATGACACATATATACTGTGATTTTTATAAGAAAACACCAAACAATTGCTTATTATTGTACTCAAATATCGCGTATGGTTACCATATCCTTTATCAATGTTTGCATTATTGTGAAACATATTAATAGTCCATTTATGAAAAAATAAATTAATTATAAGGTAAAGTTCGTTATTAATCAATTACTTAAAATACAAAAAATACATTTTGAAATTGTCCTTTGGTACGATTTTATGTGTCTGGGAGCTGGTTATTAATTAATTCATGTCTAATACAAAAAGCCTGGAAATACAAAACTGTACTGGTTCGAATACAGGATTTTAAATTCGGTTTAAAAAGTGGATACGAAAAAATGTATTTCCCTTTATATGTTGGGAGTTCAAACAATAAAAGCATTAAAAAAAAATGTCTAAAAAAAATATTTAGACGGAAAAAAGGGGGATCAATTTAGCATTAAAGGTCAATTGTTCATTACAATATTTTGAACCCGGGGTCAATAATATATGCTGTCATATGACACCGGACATGTTGTTAACTAAGGCTAAGTGTACACAATATTGTTGAGGAAGTAAGTGAATAAAGTCATCATCGATACCAGGAATGAAATTTTATATTTACGTCAGACGCGTGTTTCCTCTACGAAAGACTCATTAGTGATCTCGAAGGAAAAAAAAACTTTGAAAAGGACAAATAAAATACGAAGTTCAAGAATATTGAGGACCAAAAATTTAGTAAAAAGTGTTGTTTCTACAATTACCTCTAACATCATTTCCATAAATGATTTTTCGTGGGCCATTTTCTTAAAGACGTGAATTATCGCCTGTATAAAATATGATCCATTCATTCCATCTCCAATAATCCAAGGTCCCTTTTCTTAAATGAATATAATTTTCAAACATATACATTATTTGTTATTGAGTTACAATATTAACGTTGAACATACGTTTCCTTCTGCAAATGTTTTATCATAACTGCTTAATAAGAAGAGAAGACTTTATGAATATTTATACTGATCATGCAATACTATGTATACATCCGATTGATATACACAATACAAAATATTCATAAAATTGAGAATGGAAATGGGGAATGTGTCAAAGAGACAACAACCCGACCAAATAAAAAAACAACAGCAGAAGGTCACCAACAGGTCTTCAATGTAGCGAGAAATTCCAGCACCCGGAGGCGTCCTTCAGCTGGCCCCTAAACAAATATATACTAGTTCAGTGATGACTTCAGCCATACTAATTTCCAAATTGTACACAAGAAACTAAAATTAAAATAATACAAGACTAACAAAGGCCAGAGGCTCCTGACTTGGGACAGGCGCAAAAATGTAGCGGGGTTAAACATGTTTGTGAGATCTCAACGCTCCCCCTATACCTCTAACAAATGTAGAAAGGTAAACGTATAACAATACGCACATTAAAATTCAGTTCAAACGAAGTCCGAGTCTGATGTCAGAAGATGTAACCAAAGAAAATAAACAAAATGCCTATTTTATTACTTTCATATTTCACATTAGTAAACACGTCTAAACATATTATTAACTGTTAATCGGGAACAATAAAAGCATTTATTCCAAATTATTAAGATATAACAAACCCTAAATTCATAATAAGAAATTTCTAGATGTACATGATGTAGGCTTTTGAAATCTGAATAGACTTTCTAAATTTGTATTGTTTAGTCTAGTTTTATATGTTGTTTTCAATGCACTATTTGTGCCTTAATTCGTGTTTTTGCCATGACACTGTGGTATGGTTTCGACTAATAACTTTAGATACTCCTCTGGTATATGTATCCTTTCTTTGTTATATATCCACATGTCATCTGTTATTTACATTTACAGGCTGTCAAATCTATATAAGTTGTCCTTTTCTAGTTCACAAAAAATCGGTTTCTTCAGATGCGCTTTATAATTAAAGATATATCCAAGTTTTTGTCATACATATCTAAATGAAAATATAATTTTTGATTCCTAGCAACATTACATAGAAAAACAATGTTTATTACCATAGCATATAATATGTAATTATCAAAATCCTTACTTGTCCTGGGTTGAGATGACACCACAAAAAGATCATCTTTATTTGGCCTTTTGTAAAAATGCAGTTCATGTGAAACAGCATCAAGAACATCACCCGTTTCTATTTCTTCTGATAAAGTGAAACAAAATATAAATTAGACATGAGCAGTTTGTCTTTAAGTTATATTTTTAAATAATAATCATACCCATTATAACATTCATGAACTAAAATGAAAATAGATTCCTTTGTGTTACATCAATTCTTTAACACGTTCTATTAGTAAGATAAGAATGAAACCACAGGTTCAAAACGTCAGAGTTATCATTGTGTCTTTTCTACAAACAAACTGCTGCAATTGTTCCGGGTACAATTTAAGGTTAAAGAATTTGAGCCATTTTGCATATGCAATAGACTTTAGGCTTTCAAGTAATGTCTGCAACTTTGCTAGTATCTAAAACACATTCAGAAGAGATTATACTATATCCTTCTTGGCAAAACAAATAACGCACAACATCTAACCGTATAAAGTTGTTATCAAAACATAGATATTAATTATTTCTGTTTACCTTTTATTAGAACAATTAAGGAATTGTTTTATCTTTTTAAAGGAGTTTGCATGTTTTTAATCCCACTTATACATTACAGTTTCAAACATAGTCTAGATAAACGAAGGTAAACACTTTTTTTTAAATTTCTTTCTATTATACATATTTATAAAATTTTAGATTAGACTAAAGAAGGGAAATCAAATATTGTATACACAAATTATGAATATTGCTAATACATATATTCAAGTTGATAATAGTTTACACACTAAGCTGTAACATGTGTAACAGAACATACAAAAACATCAAGTTACATACCTTTGAAATCATAAGTTCTGATTATAATAACTTTTGGTTTGTCTTTGAAATATTTTGATTGTCGGATCATATCAAGTATGCCATTCTTGTCAATTTCATTGCCAGTTTTGTCATATATGCACTCTGGTTTAAATTCCATTCCACCAGAGAAAAAAACTATTACCAGACTATCAAAAGTGGAATTATCTTCATGTTCTAACTGCGTAGCAAGAAATGTCTTCATGTCCTGTAAAGAAAAAGTATGAAAAGATGCAAAATTTACTTTTGAGTTCAGAGACTGAAACTTTACATACCAAGAGAAAATCACAAAACGTGACCCATCATTAAAACGTAAATTTTATTTTAACTATCTCTCAGAAAAAAAGGAATAGAACTATAGACAAGTTCTGAAAAATAGTTCTGGTCGAGCAGATGAACAAGATTATTCTGTAACCTAAATATTTGACCTGGCAAAAAATGTAAGCCTAATTGCTCTTTTTAATTGTTTTAAATTATTTTTCATTGACATTTAATGACTTTGTTCGTGTGTGCTTTGTCTATAGAGTAACTGCATGCTATTATTTTTTTCTTTGTTGACATATATGTTCGTGTTATAAGTCTCATCACAATGTCAGCCGCTGGACCCCAATTTTATACAATTTTTGGCTATCATGTCAGCATGTTTTTTTGGCTCATACGTTGTTGTTTGCACATTGGAATTTTACGTGACTGTCACACAAATGAGAGGTTTTGCAAATGTTGTTTACATATTTTAATCAAGCTCAAGTCTGATATGAAAAGTCTTAAAACCGGTAACATGTCATAAGCAGACTTGTCCTTATGTCTAGTCAATAGCAGACTTGTCCACAGGTCTGGTCAGAAGCAGACCTGTCCGCAGATCTGGTCTGGGGCAGACCTGTCTTTGGGACTTGTCCACAGGTCTGGTCCACCAATGAGGAAGTTAACTTGCTGGTCTTCTTAAACATTCTCAAGTTAACTTAAAAAGCAGTCAACACGTCTGCTTTAAGTTAACTTTTGTCAAGGTTAGAACCGCATCGGTATAAAACCTGGTTTAATGCAAGTCAGGAGCAATAACGATGTTTTCATTTAGTTTGATGAGTTTGATCTTTTGAATTTGCCATTTTGTTTATGGAACTTCACGTTTGGAACATTCCTAAGAGATTTTACTGTTATCTTACAATTACATAACATCAATTATCCAATCACATACTTTGACATCAGCCCCCGCTGTTCATCGTGAATTTCATATTACAATAATTTTGCATATTGAACTTAATGATATACCTCTTGTGAAACATCTCTTTTTGTATAACACTGTTTTGTTTCATACTGCATAAAAGTAAACAGTTGTGAGAGAGAAGTTTTGTCAAAGTCAACACAGCTTCCGCACTTGTTTACTGCTTTTGCGTCTATGCTCTGATCCGAACATTGCAAGTTAGAAATAGTTAAAACTTTGCCTTTCTTTTTGCCTGTCATATGGTATACCTGATAATAAAGTAACATATACCGGTAATTAACTGTTAATTTTCTTATTTCAGTCATTGATGACCTTAGCCGTATTTGGCACAACTTTTTGAAATTTTGGATCCTCAATGCTCTTCAACTTTGTACTTATTTGGCTTTATAAATATTTTGATATGAACGTCACTGATGAGTCTTTAGTAGACGAAACGCGCGTCTGGCGTACTTAATTATAATCCTGGTACCTTTGATAACTATTATTGTAGGTTATTATATTGAAAGTTATGTTGTTGTTGATTTGATTAACTAGCAAACAAAATATTAGAAGAAACATTTATTCAGTAATTTATCTTTACTAATCAGTTGTTTGACTTCCATTATTCCATCCTTGTGATTAAATTGATATACATCTGATAGAAGATTTAAAAAATGTACTCATAGAAACTTAGGACTTTAACTGATTGTTTGCATTCTGGTGTTTTATTCACAATAACTTATCTTTACTCTAATTGCAAAAAGGTAAAACAATTGTTCTTATTTTTCACGGAATATGTATGGTGTTTTAGTGTCGCTTAGCCAAGATTAATCTGGAAAATTGTTTCATGTTACATGCAAAAGCTTCTCAAAAATACCTTTCCATTTTTCCTTTGACAAATATGTGAACGTAAGTCTTCAGTACACTTTACTATATCACGTTTCTTCATAGATGGCAAACCGTTGAGTAAATCTGGCCAACCTTTAAGTTAAGCATAACAATATATACTTGCATACTAAACAACATAACTTTCAAACTGTGATTTTTTAATACTGTAAACCAACTAATATTTGCGAGCGATTTAGTTTCGTGACTTTCGCGAGTAGAAAAATAACGCGAATGTAAATCGCCGCGAATGTGTTAAATTTCGATTTTTCCTTTTCTTTTATTGAGACAAATTCAGAATCGCGAAATTCAATCGCCGCGAAATGGATAAGGAAAAACGAAGCGCGAAGAAAAGTATCGGCAAAAATAAGTTGGTTTTACAGTACATTTGAAATATCTAAAATGTGTTTGCACCACCAATTGGTATAATTTTGAATGTATTGCAAACTTCTTCATATCTTCTTTAAATATTAACGAAATAAAAAAAACATTTAATTTATAATATGCAAAGTAGGTGTAACTTTTGGTGGTTCAGATTATAAAAGCACGACAATTACCATAACTTAATAAATAAATAAAAATAGCACATGTTAGAACAATCTTAACATATTAATGGTGACGCTCGCAACTTTATAATCATGTTCTTTGTTGTAATACAATTTAATTACCTGTTTCCAACAAACAAATTATCAACAATATGTCAACGTATGGCCGACAACAATAAGCTAAACCCATACAGCATTATCAGCTATACAAGGCCCAGTCATTTTCAATCGAAACAATTCAACGAGAAAACTACCGGCTCAAATTTGTGTATAAAACAACGAACCAGAACCAAATATGATAAATAGCTATAAAAGACATCCTTAGATTTACAGGCTCCATCCAAAAATTAAAATAACAATAGAAAATGAAAAATCGTCCCCATTATCGTAAATGTTGATTTAGAGTTTCCAGTGAGAAACTGAAATATCTAAATATCGGAAAGGACATTTATTACTGTTTTTTGTAGATGTGTGTGTCATCAAAGAGAGTCCAAAGATACCAGAGGGATATTCCAACTCGGTAGTCAAACAAAATAACATTCATTGACATAAAAACTTTTTGCGTAGTCTTTCTTGAATGAAATAAAATATGCACTACTAATTCCCATTTGTAATAAACCCACTGATATGTATGCTTTAATGTTATTTTATACGTGGTAATTGATATTGGCATTCAAAACTATACATAAACTTGTATACAAACTGTAGGATCACGATACATAAAAGAGGTACTCATGGATTTTTTAATCTTGATTTTTCACAACTTAAAGTACAAATGTATGTGTATTTTGCATTGATATCATGAGTTATATCTTATAACACAAAACTTCAGATTCTTTGAAGTCTGAACAGAGTCCTGAAGTATGTCAAGAAAAGGATAAAAATTTTGCCCCGATCTTATTCAGCAAAAAACTAAAATCATTATTACTCTTATCTATGTCTTACTTTAAAGCAACAAACCAAGTTTGACAATCTATGTACTATAGTAATAGCCAAGATTGAAATTCAGTTCATTTACAAATCTACATTGATTTGAAAAGAAATAAATGCAAATGTACTGCATTTTCCCTGTCTGATATCTGTCATACCTTGAATATTCTCTGATTCTAATTTTTTAGATTTCTCTGGATTTTCGGAATAATGTTTTTCTGTCTCCTGTGTATCACCATTAGTATCTTTAGGCTTTGGATAGACATTATCTTGGAATCCAGAAGTGTCTGAATGTACTTCGATACGTTTAGAGCCATCCTTTACTATTAAGTGATCAGCAACTTCGCCATTCCCTGTTTTATTGAGAGCGCTAATAAAGCTTTTATAAGCTTTCTTTCCTCTCCGTGGTAAGATAGACAAAAGTTCCCTAGTCTGTCCAGTAGGCCTTGGCGTTTTATGCTGTAATTTTATATTTAAAATAAACATCACGGGAGAAATTTTAAAGTCTTCTTTTTGAATTTATATTGCTAAATGGTAACCCTTGCAAGTGCTCACATATTGGTACATTCTTTATTTATCACAGTTATATATTATTTTTTTAATTTGATACATCTTCTCCTATGTGTACCCTCGATTGGTCATGCCAACCACCAAAAGTAATTGCACCAAGCAAACATTGTTTTCTACAAAGTTATTCAAAGTTGATCTCACTGTACTGGTTGTATAAATGTTGAATAACTACTGTATTGCGCAATGTCAATTTGTGCCATCTATGACATGTTTTAAACAGATTTCATGCTGACAATAAGATCTTAAAGAACGATTAATTTTATCATTTTGAAGACAAACCCCTGTTTTACCCCGTACATGTACTTTATATTCCATTGGTGATCCAAGAACGGAGGAAATAACTAACAGAAGACGATTTAAAACTGTCTGATGATTTAATTTTTTTTGCACTTGTCTCAGAGAACAAATTCCTATCTACCTTATTATAACACAAGGTACTAGTACTTAACTTGCATTTTAGAAAAATGTCAGGTGGTGACGAAGTTCCGTTATATGCCGCTTTATAGGCTTTAAAACTTGTTATGTCGTAAATCTAAATTGATTTATCTTTACAATGGTGTATAACATCTGTTGTCGGAATCATCCATAGCAATCCTACCAAAGTATGTCAATCGTAATAATTTTGCAAACCGCTGAAGAATTGGCCATACACGTTCGCAGTAAATGATTTATTATAAAAATTGTTAAAAAAACTGTTAGTTTTCGTATGAATAGAACTTATTATACAGTTAGTAAAATTGTATAATATATCGTGAAAAAATCTAACAAGTAATGTTTGTGGTATGTCTAAAAAATTACATATTTTCCCATGACGTCAATGACTTGCAGACTCTCATTCTTGACTTTACGTATGAAATGAAACAAGATCAGATAACTCCGAGAATCATTTGGACTTCTCCATAGAATTGACCAATCAGGAAACCGAGATATACAAGGAGACGTGATGCGTTTATTGCCATTTCTTCAGCGGTTTGCAAAATTATCACGATTGACATTCTTTGGTAGGATTGCTACGGATGATTCCGACAACAAATGTAGGCATGGTATACACCATTGTAAAGATAAATCAATTTAGATTTACGATATATCAAGTTTTAGCGGGGTTGGCAGCCTATAAAGCGGCATATAACGGAACTTCGTCTAAAATGCAAGTTAAGTTCCTTGTGTTATAATAAGGTATATAGGAATTGTGCCTGTGGTATTTTTCTCGAGTTCTGTCTCTGTGTGACAACTATCCACAAGTAATCAAAATGACACAGAAATTAACAACTATAGGTAACCGTATGGCTTTCAACAATGAGCAAAACCCATACCGCATAGCCAGCTATAACAGGCCTCGAATTGACAATGTAAAACAATTCAAACGAGAAAAAAACAATTTTTCGAGCTTGTTATATTTCTTTTGTTAGTGGTTCGACTTTGATGAAGTATTGCAAGTTGTAATAATAAGTGAGCGTGTTTGATTTCGGCGAGTTGGCCGTGTGCCTAGTTATATATAAATTGAATACAAAATCATTTCCGACTGCAAATCGTAGGCAGTAGGAAACCAGCTACGGAAATTTATTGGGGTTTTAAATAATTACACTACGTTTATTGAATAAAATTATTATATGAATTTATAAAGTACATATTAGTAACATAGATTAACTATTTATTATCATATTTCAAAAAACATCAGACGAACATTCGGCTCGGAGACTCATTTCTAGTCATTTTGAAATTTCATTAACAACAACCTTGGAAATAGAATTTATAATCCTATTGATCAACTAACATCACAATGTCATTTGTATGATTTTATCTTATAAAGTATTTTAAGGACGAGCAGGACATTACCTACATGGCAATGCCGTTTTTTTTACTTCCCCACCCCTGCCTATCTTAACTGTTTTCCGCTGTCCATGTACCTATATATTTACTGTAGTATAAGTTTGTTCAGTTATAATGATATTTCAAGTTATTTGACTTTCATTCCTCATCTCTAACATCTGAGTTATATATAGCAAATATGTGGGGGTTTTTTTCTTTCTCAGACAAACCTTAATTGAATCATTCATCCCTGATGTAAGGATGTCGTCTGCTAGTAATTCATCACATATCGCTTCCACGTTATGAAGATTTTTTATAAGGTATGCAAAGTTGGTCTGAAGAACATTGCTGTGTTTCTTTTCCATCCTGTCAGATTACTTCTGTGAAAAAAACATGAAAAGACAAGATAAGTAATAAATGATAAATGTATTATTCTGAAAAATATTTTAAATTAATACATATCATTTGTCAGGGTCAATAATCTTATCAAAACTTCATTTCTTAACTTTATTCTAGATGATCCAGTACATGTTAAATTTGCTGGTTGGTACAATTTATAGACGACTGTATACATGTATATATATGTTAGTATCTCCGAACCAGTGACGACTCTACAACATATATATCTGATCATTCGGATCACCAGCAATAATGGTGATACAAAGCTTAAAACACATCTGTTTATTATAATTCGTCTAAAAATCAGACCAACAATGTTAGATCTATAAACTTGCCTCGCAAATGCTTTGTTTTCCCTCACTGGGATTCGAACTCATGCTATACTGAGATATCACGGCACCAAATCACCTTGCAAAATGCCCAAACGCGCTAGACCATTCGACCACAAAAATACAGCTTTCGGTGGCTGGGTGTTACTTTTTCCGTCAGTTTTAATCTAGCGTCGTAAATATTATGAATATGTATACATTTGTATATATAAAAATCTAAAGATTGGCGCAACGGTACTTATATAAGACGATAATATACGGATATGATGTTATAAAATCGTGTTGGAAACAACTATTTCGGCTTAACAAATAGTTGTCTTCAGTGTCAATAATTTTAATAATACTTATTGTATGGGTAATATAAAGCCCAATAATATAGATAAAGGCAACAGTAGAATACCGCTGTTCAAAACTCATAAATCCATGGACAAAAAGCAAAATCGAGATAACAAACTAAAACCGAGGGAAACGCATTAAATATAACGACATAACACTAAAATGTAACACATACAGAAACGGACCAAGCATCAGACAAAATCCAACGAGAATAACAAATATAACATCCAAACCAAGTACCATGACACGTCTTATCGCAATGTGAATTTACACTAAAAAATAAGAGAAAACAAAGGAAGCAACGTTAAAATGTAACACACACAGAACATTTTTAAAGAAAAAAAATGGTGGGTGGAACCTGGTTTTATGGCATGCCAAACCTCCCTCTTTTATGGCCATATGAAATTAAACATCAAAATGACAACACAACACCACAGGACTACAATATAAATAAATTGGAGAACACAATTGACAAAAAAACTCGCAAACAACAGCCAACAAAAGGCAACAAGTTCAAAATTTTAATACGCCAGAAGTGCATTTTGTCCACACAAGACCTACTAGTGACGCCCAGATACAAATGGTTGAAAGCCGAAGCAAGTACAAAGTTGAACAGCATCGAAGACCAAAAGATAAAAAAAGTTATGCCAAAAACGGCAAGGGTTTTCTGTTAGTTACCAGAACATCCCTATTATTTAGAATAATTAATACGTTTGCAAACAGCAAATTTTATTAAATGGCTATACAAAAGATGTACATGATAAAACTGAAGTATTTACTAATTACATGAAACAACTGAAATACATTACATAACCAGATATTTGCAACACAAAAAGTAGACACATCCGAATAAGTTAAAACCTCAATGCCAAGTGACGTCATATTTGAAATTGTAAAAAATGACAAAAAATGACGTCATTTGAATTTTAAAACAGATAATCAAAAAATGAAAATAACCGTCACATTTGAATGGATAAGATAGAATTAGGATTGATTTAAGATCATATTTGAACTAAATACCGATATTGCATTTAATAACAATGCACATTTCAATACTTATTTATAGCAAACTAAGGTAGCAATTTAAAACTATATTATAAAGCTATGTCCGGTTTGTTTTGAATCTAACTTCAAACGTAAAATATCGTACTGATTGCGTTGAACAAAATCAAATCTAATAAATGAAGGCGATGATTAATTTTCTTTACCATAACACATAAATATAATAAAAAAAAGACGTCAACATATTTGACAAAATTCGATGAGAATTACAAATATAACATTAAACATTTAAACTAAATACATGAATTTGGGATGGACAAGTACCGTAACACGTCTTATAGTAATGCGAATTCACACTCAGCAAAACAGCCACAATCGGGAATAAGTCACGTTTGGTAATTAAAAGATTAGACGACATAATGACAAACCATATAAAAAATATAGTTTTGGTCAATCAATTTAATTCCAAATCTTGATCATCTTAACATAAAAAACATAACTCGATACTCAATAGACGTAACTCCAGTGAATGTTCTATTCAATCACTAGAAATTTCATGCGGTTAAACGAATAAGGTTTATGACCCGACTGGTCTGGAATGCTGACTAACTTGGAGAATAGGCCTCCATATTTGGGATGAAAGCAATAGACCAAATCTTAAATATTATAAATATATACATATGTATTCATGATGCCAGTATTTATTCAAAGACATATTTTCCTCGATTTTAACGTATGACTCTATGTGGCAGTTTGATATTTTTATATAAAAAAAAACAAAAGACATCCGGAGATTGCTTAATTGACCAGAAGACCATTAATGTTTGACCATTCCTTATATTAGGCATAGATATATATCAGATCAGATGGATTCCCCAGATTTTTTTGTTATCTTAGATACGTAAATGTTTGTCCTTGGCTAAATTCATATCAGTTGAAGATCGCTGAAAGTAATGCTATCGATATAGCCCACTATTTATCAACATATATTGACTTTGAAAGATTCGGAAAGTGTCACCGTCATTTCAGGTACACCAGTTTGAAATACATTTTGATTTTGATTCGGTACTTTTTTTTCCTTTTTTATTGAAGACACCATATTTCCACACATTCCTCTTCTAAAGGAGCCCTTTGGATATCGAAAACAAAAAACGAACCGGCCACAAACATCAACAATTCCCAGTCGTAAACCTCTACTCTGCATAAGAAGGAAAGGGTTATATGATTCTTAGTTGTCCTACCTTTTTTAGACGGAAGATGTTGCTACCTTCATATCCATTATTGATACTAATACTTATCGCTATAATTGACAAACTGTCCAAAATGTTATCGATAGGTTTTTGAAATGATTTTAATCTTAGATAAGAACAGACACTTCAGGATGGCGTGTATAAAATGATGAACCGTAGCTCTAAGGTCCTTATGATACTTTTTGACTATTTGCGGACAATAGATTTATGATCTGCAAATAGTAAAAAAATATCATAAGGTCATAGGAGCTACGGTTCTGCAGCTAGGCGTAGATAAAACTTAAATCAAAACCCTTGAAACAATAAGGGGGATTCATTGTTACTTCAGTGTATTTAGTAGTTGACGGCTTTAGAAAATTTAAGATCTTACCTGACGTAGCTGTTCCTGTGCTTCACTTACGTATTTATGTGTTTAATATTTAATACCAACCATTCACAAAAAAAAATTGAAGTCTTACTTCTTTTCCTGGAAAACAAATAATCCCGCTGTGCTGTTGTAATCGGCCTTGAATTTTCTCCGAATTTAATTTGAATAAATTCTCAGTAAAACATGTCTTTTGTGGTTATTTTTAACTAAATTTCGTTAAATTGATCACTCAAATGTCACTAACAATATACTTGACCTTTATTCACGTACGCCGGTTTATCCAGATTTAACTTCCTCGTGGTCCACATTACAATGCAATGTATTTAAAACAATTAACTTTCGGTTTCTTAGCTTTTAATAAAACTTCAAGTATAAAGAGGGTCCACAACGGAATAAATGATGATTTATCAGTATCATACAATTAATTATAGTATTATCAATAAAATTAATATGGTGTTTAAAATATATCAATAAGTCTAATTCTATGAAAAAGTGAAAACGTCGGGGGAAAATATTGATTTTTTTAATTAGAAATAAAAAAAAATGTAACGAATAAAAACTGATGGTGGTATGTCGCCTCGAATTTCCATTTTTTGTTATGCAAGTTAAGATTTGCATTTTTTTTTCAAATGTATTATTTGTTTGCATGTGTTTTAGTGTGTTTGTACATCTACTTTCTATTATTAATAATTCTTTCATTTTGCATTATAAAAGTTTTTAAGAACTTATCACGGTTTATTAAGCAATTAGTTAAAATATTGTAATTATACTCTAAATTATAGGATTGTATGTTAACATTGTTTTGTAGAAACCATAAATATTAAGATGCATTTTGCCGCTGTTATACATGTACATTTATATCTGAGTGTTTAAAAAACAAAGTATATATAATAACTGTCGATAAAAATAGCTCAACCAAAGTTTATATACTCATATATCATGACTATAAAAAAAAACTTGAGAACTTTAAAAAAAAATTATTAATGTATCACATATAAATGATCTTTAACCTCTTTATAATATTTTTAAGACGATGACAGTATTTTAATTCCAACGCTCCCCGGAAAATAAGTGTGCATATTTTCTCTTTATTTGACCTTTTTTAATGTGTCTGTTTCATTTTCTTTCTCCGTATGACCAAATATAAATCCTAGGATTTTACAACAAAATAATTTCTCAACTGTACTTCTTTTTATTACATTGTGTAGATGTATTTCTATTTGTATTTATCTGATGAGATAAGCTTTTGTTACTGATTTCTAGTATCTGTTCGTACTTTGTACATACTGCAAAGACATTTACTCAATTTTAACGTATGACTCTATGTGGCAGTTTGATATTTTTATATTAAAAAAAGCAAAAGACATCCGGAGATCTTCTATTGACCAGGAGACAAAGGACAAACATTTACGTATATAAGATAACAAAAAATCTGCAAAAACTATCTGATATGATATGTATCTATGCCTAATATAAGAAATGGTCAATGTTCATAAACATTGACCATTTCTTATATTAGGCATAGATACATATCATATCTGATATATTTTGCAGATTTTTGTTATCTTTTATACGTAAATGTTTGTCCTTTGCTAAAACTCATATCAGTTGAAGATCGCTAAAAGATCAGGAAATACTATTTTGATTTTCATAAACTTGTTTTATAGTAAAGTGCTAATTTAAGTCTTCCGTGTACCAGTGTAATGTGCATTTTTACAAATTTATTACTCCGATAGTATTGCTATCGATATAGTCTAACATTAATCAACATATATTGACTTTGAAAGATTCGGAAAGTCTCACCGTCATTTCAGCGGCACCAGTTGGAAATACATTTTGATTCTGATTCGATACTTTGGGCTCTCTTCGTTTGTCTTGAAGACACCATATTTCCACACATTTCTCTTCAAACGAAGCCCTTTGGTATCGAAAACGAATAACGAACCGGCCACAAACATCAACAATTTCCAGTCGTAAACCTCTACTCTGAATAAGTAGGAAAGGGTTATATGATTGTTAGTGAGTCCTACCTTTTTTAGACGGAAGATGGTGCTACATTCATATTCGTTATTGACACTAATACTTATCTCTATAATTGACAAAATGTCCAAAATGTTATCGATAGCTTTGTTAAATGATTTTAATCTTAAATAAGGACAGACACTTCAGGACGGCGTGTATAAAATGATGAACCGTAGCTCTAAGGTCCTTATGATACTTTTTGACTATTTGCGGACTATAGATGTATGTATAAGCTTATGATAAGCTTTTGTTACTGATTTCTAGTATCTGTTCTTACTTTGTACATACTTCAAATACTCATTGATACGGTCATAATTATAAAAAAACTGTTTACAAAAAAAAGAATTATTTAAATACTTAGATTTGTCTACCAACTCTTCGTTCTTGAATTTGACCTTCGAGTGTCACTAATTAGTCTTTTGGTAGACGAACGCGTCTGGCGTAATTACCTAATTGCAATCCTGGTATCTAGGATGCGTTTATTTACACAATTAAAAATTACCAGAAAGGTTTGGTATAATTTTCTCCACTATTTCTCACTTTCCATCTACAAAAAGCCACTAGACAATTAGTTTTAAAACTTCTTTCCTATTACAACCGCGTTTCTTGATGCAAGATCAAAATTATATGAGATACCTGATACCTATTCATAATGGAAGCAAAATTATATGAGTAATATTGAAAACAATATCACAATATGTCAATTTAAGAAACAACCCCAACAATTTTATAAATTTACTGTACGAAGACCATTAAAGAATAGAGACATATTAAAGGCAACTATAGATTACAATGTTCACCATGTTTAATAAATCCATTTGTTGTCTGTTGGAACAATACTCATTTGTTGTGAAGAGACAATAAAGCTTAGACAACATCGGCCTCTTTAAAGGGTAGAAATATGTTTGATCATAGTACATTGTAGTCCACTAATGCATGTCTGAGATCATGACTTAACTGCTTTGGTCCATCCAGATACATTGTCTAGAAGAGGTTTATCTTATACACCACGCCAGACTCATGTTCTAGTATTTTCCTCAATAACATTCACCTGAAGTTCTTTCTCCAGGTGATTGGCTATGGACTTTTGAAGTTCGATTTTTCGGCTTACAACCATTTATGATGCTTAGGATTAAATACCATACCGCTTTTTCGGTTGCAAATGACCAGTGAGACTATACGTGCATGAGGATGATGAAAAAATGCAATCTGGTACGAAATAGTTTAAACAAAACGTGCAAAGTGACTCTCTAATAAAAAAAATAATTAAGAGGCAAAATAAAGTATGATGTTAAAGAGCATCGAGGATTAGTAAGGTTTAACCGAACACGACTAAAATGATATATCATCATTGTTGAAAAAACTTAATATTTTGAGAAATTTAAATTTGACATGCTAAACAATTCCATTCAGTTTATAAATATGGCCATATCAAAATTATGCTTATTCGAGTCAATAAGGATGTGTTGACGACTGGGCTAGCATATAGGTCAAATACCTTCTTTTTATTAAAGTTCCATGATATGAAATGATAGGTATTGTTTTCCTATTTTTCGTGGGAATATAAGATTGCATGAACCAGGACGAGTAGTTGATGTTGAGAGTAAAATCATACAGTACTGAAAAATACAAGTCTTATTTAAATACATAAAATTAGCGGTTTCCAAAAATAATAACATACAAATGTTGCAATGTAGAATTTTATGAATGGAACAAAACATTTTGATTAGATTTGATATTCATCAGATTTTTACAAGTTTCAACAGAGTAAAAATTATACGCTGCAGAATAGGTTTAGTGCTACTTATCATTGTCACTCAAATCTAGACCGTCTGAACACAAAACATTACTTTGTAAACAGAGTGCAATGTATTGGGTTTTTCTGGCTAAAATCATCTTTCCGTAGGGACCAATTTTCATGGATTGAAAACAAATCGAGGATACTTGATTTAGTGCACGTGGTTTGATCGATACAAGTCGATAGGAAGCTTGTTCTTATCATAAGTTGAATCCTTTACTAATTTTTATCATGTCCACGTTAGCATTTTGAGAATATCAAATTATTAATTTAAAGTTAATTTAAAACTTAAAAAATATAAAATTGATATCGTTGTAAAATATACCAGATATATACGAAACATTCACTTCAATTTTTTAGTTGCAACTTAAAGTATATGCACATTTCATTTGATGTAGAGATGAAATATCAACGTTAATTAACTGATATCAAAAGGATGATGTCTTCGCTTACAAGTATAACGAAGATTCATGTCAAGTATTCACTTTTATATATTTGATTACTATGCAAACATCTTGACGAAATTTGTATTAACTTTATACATTAGCGAATGAGGAAGAGTCTATATCATCTTATATCTTCCGTGTTATGTAGATATATATATCCCTTTTTTCTATAAGTTATTATTCAAAATATCGTACATGGTTTCTCCTGTATGACCATCTTATATGCGTTATAAAGATTTAAAGGAAATATTCAACATTGCGTCGTAGATCCAAAATAAAGATAAAAATTTATGAAATGCAAGTGTTGTTTGTTAAGATACTGTCTTTTCTGACATACTTATGTTATGGAATTATGATTAGTCAAAGTGCACAGAGAATTGTTGATTCTGACTATAAGAAAAGTGACAATAATTATATGAGGCTTGAAGCTAGCGTAATGAAGGACAATTATCATACTCTACTACAGAGAGTGATCAAAAATGAGCAAGACATTTCTGCCGTAAAAAATCAAAAACAACAGTTGCAAAACGAACTTGAAAACTCTAGGAAGTCATTTTCTTGTGAAATTGAAAGTTTACGAGATGACATTAAACAGAATGGGCATGAAATAGACAACATAATTCACTCCATGGCTACATATAATGAAACAATTAAAGACCTAAGTCACAGCGTTAGTAAACTACACAATAAAATCTTGAGTCTAGGTATGTATCTTTAAAATTTGTAGACTTGTGAATTGTCCAATACGTTTTTTTTTTATAAATTCGTATAAACGTTTTTCTAACGTATTAAAGTGTATGCTAAATAAGGATTAGAGATGTGTGTAATATCATAATAAGTACTACAACACAGCGGTTTATAACAATCAAACTTCTACCAATACAAAAGAGTAATTAAATTAAAAATTGGGAATGGAAATGGGAAAGATGTCAAAGAGACAATAACCCGACCAAAGAGTAGACAACCATAGAAATCTCCTTAGAAACTATCGATATATTATTTCGATAACTTTTTGAATTCAGCACACGTAGCATGACAACTCGTATCATTAGGGTTCGTCTGTGAATTTTGCATGTTTGATTAATTAAATAAAGAGCCTAAGATTCGGACTAACTGATTGACATGTGCGATGAAAAGCAAATTCTTTGTCGGTATTCCAGGCCGCAACGAAACATAAAGGTTACTTGTTCAAAATAAATTCTCTGGTACAAAAATGTAGCTATCTAAGCAAAATGACAAACTTGTATCTGAAAAAAATGTGGACATGGGCCTTTGATTATTTCATTTTTGATTCAAAATTCATTTTGTAAGGTCATACGTACGTGAAGACAAGACCCACTTCAAGAACAGTTAAAGTGAAAGTAACACTTCCACTGGACTGTTTTTGTTTTATAAGCATTTAATTCATTAGTAAATAGGTTTTTGATTTTCAAATACTTTGGCCCCAAGCAACAATGGGAGACATAAGTCGTCGAAATGCGCATCTGATGCGGTGTCATTGGTATAGTTGAAATTTTTTAACATTTAACAAGACTGTATTTGTTTATTGTGAATAGGCCAATCAGATTGCCAGAGCGGATGGATAAGAAGTAACGACTTTGGTGCGTGCTATTTTTTCAGTGACGAAACAATGTCATGGAACGATGCACAGGTAACTATAACCTAGACACAAGAAGATGCACATTTGATATATGACACAATGTCAATATTAAATTAATAAAACAAGGAGGTTAGATATAATACTTAATATCAGAAAGATACGTTAACCATAATTAACCTTGCACAAAATGCCGCCAAATTAAAAAAAAATTACACGGAACAATTAAAATAATTTTGTTGACAGGTATATATAGTACGGAAACATTTTTTAACAAATTGTAGGAGTAAGAGACGTGAAAAATTATCGTCATACTGAACACTTATCAAAATTATATTTGAAATAGTGAGATGAGATATTACACTCATTAAGGAAACATTGAATAACAAAAATGCTTTACAAAAGGTTAAATGAACACGAAAGTTGGATTTGAGAGTTCACGCAGTTAGTGAAACCTAGTTAAAAGCCAAAAACAATCAATAATAAAAAAAAATCATACATCAGAGACTAAAATCAGCGAAAACACATCCCATGGATTTAGTATTTTGACGTCATGGACAGTCAAAGAAGAAATAACTTGTGCAATGCCAAAATAAAAGTATCAACAGGCAGTAGGATAGATAGGAATTAACCTTTTGATAGATATGTATAATTGTATGTACAGATAGAGTAACCTCTATATAGAAAATATCCGGGATGTCACAATATGAATCCTTGCTTCACTTTCTTGCCTTTGAATGCTTCATGACGTATGTTCCAGTTAAAAGTTTGATTTCGTTCGTCAGAGCTTGGCTAATATATTTTTAAGTATGCAAAAATAATGAAAAAGCAGTGAAGGGAAAATAACTTTGTGAAAGACATCACACAGACTTGTGTTGTGTTGTTTTATACAGCAGGCAAGTGTTTGTATACACGAGATTTCTACATGGTGGTCAATCAAGGTTGTGTCAAACTAATATCTCATTTTGTTTTAAACATCGTGCCTTAATGGCTAAGCGCAATAATATTTTCTTTCCTGTTTATATGAAGTGACTTAGACGCCATTTACACATCTATGTTTTTCAATTATGTTTTTGTCGGGGTTTTTTTACTTGACATTGTCATTTTATTTTATTCTTGGAGTTTGAATTTTGGTATCTTTCGCTCTCTTTTTTTCAGCAATAACTTAAACCTAATGTGTGAAGCACAACTGTTAACTTTTGTCATTTTGTAGGGCAAACAAATATATATATGTACATATCTTTATAGCTTGTTGTTCGGTGTGAGCCAAGGCTCCATGTTGAAGGCCGTACTTTAACCTATAATGGTTTACTTTTTAAATTGTTATTTGGATGGAGAGTTGTCTCATTGGCACTCACACCAAATCTTCCTATATCTATATCATCATAGTTATAAACAAGGTCACTATTTCAAATTAATTTTTTTTCGAAATTTAATGTAACTGTATTTTGTAGGAGCAATGCAGAAAATATAACGGATCACTTGCGGATATATTTTCCGAAAATGAAGCCTTATGGCTGGCTGATTCTATTCGTAATCATAAAGGTATTTATATTTTGTATGTAGTATTTGCCTTAGTTGAAATAATTTTCAAGCATTCATTACCGACTGTACACTAAAGATAAATTGGCAACATGTATCATAAACAATGTTATTGAATGTCATCTTTAGTATACTTTTCGACAATATTTAATTGGCTTTTAAAGTGTTGAAAAAAAAAGATAGAAGACTTCTCAACTCAGCTGATTCCGTACCCTCATCTAACCTTCAATTACCGATCTCCTGTAAAGGAGGGGAATAAAGAATTATAATATTAGCACTAGCAGGTCCTAGCAGTACACCATTCATTTTCCGGCGAAGAAATGTAAGCCGTAGTCACATATCCCATACCGTATTGTAGCCGAAGGGTTAGAAGGAAGGTAGAGAATTCTACCGAGGATTGCCGAATGAGAAAAAAGTAAAATCACAAAAATACTGAACTTAGAGGAAAATCAATTCGAAAAGTTCATACTCACATGGTAAAATCAAATAACAAAACGCATCAAAAACGAATGGACAAGAACTGTCATATTCCTGACTTGGTACATGCATTTTCAAATGTAGAAAATGGTGGATTTAACCCTCTCACTTTAATGACAATCTCATCAAATTCCATTATCTTTACATTGATGCGTTAAATAAACAGACATAATAAATAAAATAGTCAAAATATTGGTACATCAGTCATCATCGTATAACAATTTTAAAAGAAACAATTTAACAGAATACAAACACATTTTCTATTGAGAAGACACCTATACTAGACTGGTTCTCTTACCTGCAATGTCTGACACGCCCTTGTCTTATATTCGTAATTAAAAATTTATCGTAAACTCTCATAATAGCTGAATATGTGACGGTGTAAAATTGTGTATAACTGTTATTTTGACAAAATTTATATATTCAAAGCTCTTAATTTTCGCCAAAAAAAAGGATGAAGAGGACCCAAACGTTAACTAGGTATGTTATATGCAAGGGAACGGAACAGAAATGTGAACTTTATCTGCTATTCGCCATGCTCAACACAATACTAAAAATCGGCTCAATAAGTGAATAGCTTTGTAAAAAAATGTCGGTATTACTAATATTTTCATGAAATTTAAATTTATTTCGCCAAAAATCAGAGGTGCTCAACCAAAGGTTAAATCGAACGGTAACTCATCTTAGAAGAAAAACCTTTTCCATTAATAAAATTGATGAACGTACGATCAACAACTCGGAGCCTTGGCTCACAATGAGTAGCAAGCTATACCCCCCTAATAATAGTGTAAATCCATTCAAACAGGGTAACCAACGGTCAAATCTATATAAAAAAAAAACTAGAGAAAAAGAAAGACTTATAAACCACCTAAACATATGACAACTACTGAACATCAGTTTTCATGACTTTTGGGACAGGTGCAAACAATTGCAAACGTTTTAATTGTACCAAACCTTCTCCCTGATCTGAAACAAAAGTTTACCATCACAACATAGAAAGACACAACAGCCTTACAGAGGTTACATATAGCTTTATAATTATTGTAAAAATTGCCTTTACTGTCCTTCTGTTATTTCCTGCCAACTTTTAACACTTTTTTCCTTATTGCAGGAACTGAATTCTGGATTGGTGGAAAAAGACAAGATGATGTCTACCAATGGGTTACTTCCGATGGCAAAATAAAAGATATGATTTACACACGATGGGCATTGGGAGAACCTAACGGATTTGGTTCTTATTGTGTCGAAATTGATAAACGTTTCCAGTATAAATGGAATGATTCTGCTTGTGTTTGGTCTCAACATTTCATATGCAAGTTATATATGAGATGAGGAGTCGATTTCAGATGGTACCAAACACCTTGACTAAAATTATTTTGTCTCGCTTTATTTTCTTCAAATTTTGACATATGTTTATATCCTTTGACATAAATAAAAATGTTAAACCTCACACTTAATCAGAAAAAAACTAATTGGATATATAGCTGTTTCACAAATAACTAGCTTCGATCATTGAGATGTTTAGCTAGTATTTCCCTAACAATAGACCTAGCAAGTAAATAAGGGAGCTACTATTTAACTTTTGGGGGGTGAGGTGAGATGGCTAGTATAAAAAATTTGTTCCTGCATTTGTTTTTGTTCTCCTGCCTTCTCATTTTTAACTCTATTTGGTCCTGTCTTTTTTAGTAGTCTATCCTGACTTTTTGTACATAAATTATCATCCTGCCTTTTTCTTTTACTCAAAACTGTCCTGCTTTTTTCAAATTTTTGTCCTAGCAAACCCGTCCCCCATTAAATCAAAAGGCAGCTCTCTTAAACGTTCTATCGATTTTTTACAGAGTTACCTACCTGTAGAGTTATATTCAACCTTAACTGGTGCAAAAATGGTTAAAAACCTAACAATATGTTAGAAGGATGATGGTTTAAAGGAAATTTGTCACTACAAGATGTTGAAAGACATATAAAAAAAGATATTTCAGGAAATCCAAAAAGCGAAACAAAAATAGTTAAGCATTAACTTTGAATAAAAAAACAATATTTAAATACTCCTCACCTTAAGCTAAACTTTTGATTATATATGGCAATGTCTTACAGAACATTCATTTTAAGATTTTTTCGAATTCTACATTAACAACATTTAGAATTCATTTGGACTGAGTCTTAATCATAAAATACATAATAATGTTTTAATTGTTAAAGTCAAATAATGGCACCCAAGGGTCAAGTTATTTTTATAAGAGTTTCTAACACCCAGTATTAAGGGGAGGTTAAAAAATTGTGCCCCATTCAAAAGCATTGCTTATCAAAACTAGGGAGATACCAACCCCTCTAACCTATTCCCCCCTTTTTGATGTACCTAAAAAGGGGGATTTCTACAGATGCAGTCTGTATTTTTGTTTGTTAAGGCTGTCCGGTTGACGGGCTTCTTTTCCGGACACAAATATACCCTAGTTTGTGAACCAAACTTTGATTTTTTGAAAAACTAAGGATTTTCTTATCCCAGGCATAAATTACCTTAGCCGTATTTTGCACATGCAACTTTTTGGAATTTTGGATCCTCAATGCTCTTCAACTTTGTACTTGCTTGGCTTTATAAATATTTTGATATGAGCGTTACTGATGAGTCTTATGTAGACGAAACGCGCGTCTGGCGTACTAAATTATAATCCTGGTTCCTTTGATAACTATTGTGAAATCATTTATGATTACCCTCATTGAATTGAAACATGTTCGTACCGTGGGTTATTCAAAATTTGACTTAATAATATTTTCAATCTCTCTTGCCATATCCAAAGCATGACTCAAAATGGCGTCCGTCTTATACCCGTGTATATTGACAACTGTATACAAGGAGCAAAATATATGTTTTTGGTAGTAAGAATACATGATATGGACAACATTGACCTGCTTGTCAATATTAGCACAGGTATTTAACGAAAAAAAATTTGACATTCGTTAAATTTACTCATTTTTTCTCAATAGATATAGGAAGATGTGGTGTGAGTGCCAATGAGACAACGCTCCATCCAAACAACAATTCAAAAATTAAACCATTATAGGTTAAAGTACGGCCTTCAACACGGAGCCTTGGCTCACACCGAACAACAAGCTATAAAGGGCCCCAAAATAACTGTGTAAAACCTTTCAAACGGGAAAACCAACGGTCTAATCTATATAAACAAAACGAGAAACGAGAAACACGTATATATTACATAAACAAACGACAACTACTGTACATCAGATTCCTGACTTAGGACATCAAGTTTGGATGAAGGTTAAAAGTGGGGTTTCATCTAAAAAAGTAAATCTTATTAATCATTGTTTGATATTGTCAAAAAATTGTTATCTTTTTTTTCCAAGTATCAGATGAAAGTTTGTTAAACACTTTCGGATACGGCGTGTCTTAATTAGAACCCCCACTGGCCTCCGGCTGTCTAAATTTCTTATCCAAACACACTTATCCCTCAGAGTATAACTGGTACTAACAGAAGGTAATGACAACAATACTTATTTGTCAATTGTCTTTGGCCACTGTATTAAATCACAAATCACTTGTCATATTTTCCCTTCTAATTATAATGATATTCATAACATATAAACCTTGAAACAGATTTTGTTAATAGATGTTATGAAAATCATAATTATAAGTTACATTTTGAAATAAGTGGAGGAAACTATATCATATGTTTTTTTTCCGATTGTACTTCAGTCAAGTATGCTTAGCATATAATGCGTAATAACTGCTTATTTGTGTCACTATGACCGTTTAAAAGTTCAATGTGTCAGTTTCTGTGTCACTCAAAAGTCTTAAGCATACACATGTTTAAGATGTTTTACCGACAGAATCATGATTTAAAAAAAATTAGAACAAAGAAATTGACAATTTGAAGTTTGTGCATTTCCAAATCTTTCGTTACATTTTGTACAACCGCTTCGCTCTCTTTAAGTTATACCACCCACTATCAGGACGCTATCTGCTTGTGTCCATGCTAGTCCCTGCAAAATGTTAACTTGAACTTGACATTATTTATCCAAGCTGAGCTGTTGCGCTGAACCTATGTTTATTACATAGGGAAGATTAATATTCAATTTGTTCAGTGCTACTGCTGTATGGTGTTTGCTTGTGTTTTTTAAATGATTTATTTTACAAACAATTTCGTGTCCTTTTTACAATTTTTTTTAATTTATCAGGGAACCGATTTGAAATTATAAAAAAAAATAGTCAAGAACTTATTTTATAGAATCACTTGTCAGTTCAGGGATTCCTTAGACAGTTTAAGTTAAATAAGAATAATGTTCAGGTAACAACCCAAATATGTTATTATGTGTATATATAAAGTACTAGTATTCTATTGTGCTGTATTGGGAAAAAGGAAAAAAAATGATGGTCGTTTACACAATCAGAAGTCAGGTCATTTGATAAGTTTTGAATACAACGATCTAACAAAATCAGATTTTTCAATGGTCTGCTCCAAAACTGTCCTCATCTCAGGGCCGGGCAGTGGCAGACCTATCCACACACTACTCTGATATGGGTCATACTTGGAAATTACTAAAGAAGGCACATAACTCTAGTCATCAGACGCATACAGGTTATTTTTTGTCTAACTATTTTTGACGTCGTTGCATTCAATGAATGAGATTTATTGTACTGTTAAATCAGAAATAATGCATGACGAGTTATTTCTTATTGGGAATCATTGATTACCGCCGGTAAATCAGAATTTAATTAATGCAATTGAAAACATTTTGTGAAGAAACATAGCTACTGACATTAGAGTTTTTAGTTGTTGTGAGTACTGTTAGATTGCACTGTGTGTCGTTTGTCTTTTTGTTATATTTATTTTTGTTTTGTGCTCGTTTTGACGAGTCACTTATTATGCAATTCAATTTTATAGATTAATCTATGTTCTTCTACTACATAACTGTTCTATATATATCATTGGAAGATAGAACGCTTACAATTATGTTTCAACCAGCAGTATTCTGTAATTATTTGTCGCAAGTTAAGTGCCTTGGTTACAGTGGTTGTCGTTGGTTTTTGATATCATATTTATTTTTCGTTTATTGTGTTCTACATTACATCTTACCGTGGGCATGGTTTTTTTAATTTATTTGATTGTTTGCGGTATTTTAAAGCTTATTTGAAGGTTAGTTTAATACTCATCGGTGGAGACTTTACCTTGATCCTAAATTAATTTATCATACATACCAGGACTAAATTTTGTATATACGCCAGACGCGCGTTTCGTCTTCAAAAGACTCATCAGTGACGCTCGAATAAAAAAAAAGTTTAAAAAAGTCAAATAAAGTACAAAGTTGAAGAGTATTGAGATCCAAACATTCGTAAAAGTTTTTCCTAGGTTGCTTACGTCTGCTTAAGTTGATGTCAAGAGGATATTTTTCTAATAAGAGTTGATACAACATCTTTATTTTGATACAATCAATCAAATGTGAGATAACTTGACAACGAATCAACCGATGTTCTGTCAATTTCTGCGGAAAATAGAAGCACTAATTTCTTCCCATTTTAAGTCCTCTTACAGAGATGTTTGTAATTCAATATATCAATAACTCTAACGTAATTTACATACAAGACACTACCGATTATTAATTTAAATAGTCAAGTATACAATTAATTTTCAGGTCGTAGAATATATTATTTCTAGAGACATACATATAGTTTGCCTTGAATTGTCAAGACTTAACTAAGGTTATGCTGTTCTCTGACTATTTATGACGTCTTTACTCTAAATCCATTAGATGTTGGATGTGTACGGATGGAAGATTTAGACTTGGATGCATGATTTTTTTTCAGTTGTTAGTTGCTTTATACATGTACTAGCTGTCAGTTAACTGGGAGTACTCTCAGATGTGTTCCTAATGTCTTGTTGTCGTTGGGATGTACAAGGACCAGGACACGTCCATTTGTTATTTGTTCATCTGATGAGTAAAGCCTTTTTTAACTGATTTTTATAGTTCGCTTTTATGCTGAACTGTTATACCACTGTCCCAGGTTAGGAACCAGCTTAAATGTTTAACCCCGCTACATTATGTATTTATGTGTCTGTCCCAAGTTAGGAGCCTGTAATTCAGTGATTATCTTTGTTTATGTGTGACATATTTGATTTTCGTTATTTTTTTTACGTAAATAAGGCAGTTAGTTTTCTTGTTTGAATCGTTTTAAATTGTCATTTCGGGTCCTTTTATAGCAGACTATTCGGTATGGGATTTGCTCATTGTTGAAGACCGTACGGTGACCTTTAGCTGTTAATTTTTGTGTCATTGTTGTCTTTTGTGGAGAGTTGTCTCCTTGACAATTATAACATATCTTCTATTTTATAAACACACAAATTACTGAAAAGGAATAAGAAAATGTAGTACAATGTTTAAACCACGGTCATCTCTTTACCGGAATAGGTTCGGTAAATTAATACTATGAAGGTTTTTCTTCTTTTAAAAATTAAAAAAAGAAAAGCAATGTTACTGCTTGATTTGAATTTTTAAAAATTAAAAGTTTTCTGTTTAACGAAAACACAATTTGTTGACGACTGTGAGGTATTCCTGGATTTTCTCATAAGATTTAGTTAATCTCAAATAATTCTTGGATATTCTCAATTTTTTGCCAAATTACAACTGTAACACTGATTTTCTGAATTTTGTTAATATAAAACGATGTTTTTCCATCTAAGGACTTTTTGTTACCTTTTCTCTAGGAAATTCCGGATTTTTATTGGATTTAAATAAACTTGAGAAAATATTGGTTTAAAAGCATATAATCCTGGTATATCTTAGATAAGTTTTGAATAACTACTTATAGTGGTTATGGCGTGACAGTGTGACTTAAAAACAATGTCTGTAACTCACTTCATGACAATCATTTTTACTTTTCACGACATTTATTATAAGACGGTCTTAACACAAAATCATAAATGATTTAAATGACAGTAATAGTTGTTTGCCTGTGTAGTTCAGGTTGTCTGGTCGGTCATGGTGTTTAAGGCCTATGTGTTTGTCTTTGTGTATAGGGTTTTGGCGTAGTTCTTGGTCTTAGTCTTGATATAATTCTTGGTCTTGGTTTTGGTGTAACTGCTTGTCCTATGATATCAATACCACTATTAATTCCATTCCCATTATGCATTTCGGTAATATACTGCATAACGTTGACTCGGCGAACTAAATTTGGGAAATTCTTCACGTATAATATCTGAAAAATATCCTTTGAATTATATGTACTTTTAATGAATTATCTTATACAAAATATACTTTAAAATAAGAGAGGCGAAGAAAGGGGCTAATCTATATTAAAATATTCATAATTTCACCAGACAATTTACAAAATTTAAGTCATTTAATTTTTTTAAAAAAACCAGATACTCCGCAGGGCGCAGCTTTATACGACCGCAGAGGTTGAACCCTGAACGGTTGCGGCAAGTATGCACACAACGTTGAAGCTGGATTCAGATAAATTTGGATTGTGATTTAATCGAAGCATAGGTTTCTGACACAAAATGAATGTGGTCTATTATTGTTATGAACTTAATTTGTTTTAATGCCTTTGAGCAATTCACTTTGCTGTTGAATATTAATCCTCTCACAAAAATGTTTGAAGAAATTTTCTTTTTACTTATGAAATCTGAAATGACAAAAATTGACCCCCCCTAATTTTTTTCACATCCCCTCTCTTATTCCAAAACTGATCTCAATTCAAATTTCTAATGGAATTTGCAACAATATCTACTTATTTAAATACATCATTAAACGTTAAAATGTTAAAAAAAAAAAGTGCTTGTTATTACTAAACGGTAAAGATTGTTTTAATCTATCAGTTGGTAGTAAAAGTGAATATACATTGTATATTGTATAAAACAATGATTTAAGTTGATTCAACTACTATTGTGGACAAAGAAAGATAACTCCAATTGAAATTTCTTGCTATTGCGCAATATTGTGCAATTATATATTTCTTGTAATTGCACAATACTGTGCAATTGAAGATTTCTTGCTATTGCTCAATACTGTGCAATTGAAAATTTCTTGCTATTGGACAATATTGTGCAATTGCATATTTCTTTTTATTGCTGAATACTGTGCAATTGAAAATTTCTTGCTAAAGCACAATACTTAATATATTAATTTTGGATCCTGATTTGGACCAACTTGAAAACTGTAAAAATAAAAAATCTACGTACATGTTTAGATTCAGCATATCACAGAGACCCAAGAAATACATTTTTGTTTAAATCAAACTCAGTTTAAATTTAGACCTTTCGGACTTGAATGTAGATCAATTTGAAAACTGGACAAAAAAAAAAGAATCTAAACACACGGTTAGATACGGTATATCAAACAATTCCAATAGTTCAATTTTTGGAAACAAAGTTTAATTTTTGACCCTTTTTGACCCTAATTCATTGAGTCCAAAAATCAATTCCAACCTTCCTTTTTGGGTCATAGACCTTATGTTAAAATTTCATAGATTTCTATAAATCTATACTAAAGTTACTGTGCCAAAACCAAGAAAGTTGCTTATTTTAAATGACCTGTTTTTTGGCCCCTTATTTCTAAACTGTAAGGCCAAAACACCCAAAATCAATCCCAACCTTTCTACAATGGTCATAAACCTTGTGTTTAAATTTCATAGATTTCTATTTACTTTCACTACAGTTAGAGTGCGAAAACCAAATGTCTTTGGACGACGACGCCAACGTGACACCATTATACAACAAAAACATTTTCAATTTTTTCGGTCGTATAAAAAGTTGTAAAACAACTATAGGCGAATTATGGCCTTCAACACGGAGCCTTGGCTTTCACCTAAAAGCAACTTATAAAGGGCCCTCAAAATGACTAATGTAAAACAATTCAAAAGGAACGAGAAACCCCTATGAACCCCATTGTCAGTGCATGTATACTTATGTGTTTAAATGACCCTTCGGTTATCTGTTTCCCCTCTTTATGAAATACATATAGCAACTTTTCAAGAGACTAACCTTTGTTAGTCCACCAAAATAGCCCTGGGTAATAACACCATTTATTGGAGAACCACCGAGGTAGACATCTCCTCGTCCAATTAGCTGAATCTCTCTTACAGTTGTTAAAGTTCTGATATATTCCTCATCAATGTAGAATTTCAACTGAAAAATAAAAATAATATTGTACATGTTGTGCATTTTAAATAAAACAAAAGAAAACCGAAAAAAAATATTGAAAAGCATAGAAATTGTAAACACCAAAAACCAATTAATCAAAGATCTATACTGATAAAACTGAAACCATCTTATGAGTTATCCAGGAGTAATTGCCCTTAAATGGCATTATTTTATTATAATTGTGTGTTTTTGCCTTTTATCTCAAATATAAAAGAGGACTGAACATGTATATGAAATAAATAAGAGTAAAAAATAATATGATAGCTTGGATGATAGTGAGTTGAATTTTCATTGGCAAATATTTTATGCGATTACATTTAGAGAACCAGTTAGCCCTAGAATAACATAAATCTTTCAGAGGTTCTCTTTAATAAGCGCTGCGCCAACACCACATGATACGCCTGTCACTTTTTCAACAAATAAAGTTCCATCACTCCTCAATGTCATAAAAGTATTTCATACAAAAACCTTGAAGAGGGGTTATTATATAAGGTATAAACCAGTCACCAAAGATCATGAACACTGCTCAAAGCAATTTTGAGGTATGGACTAAAATGTTGACAGATAACGGTTTATCATAATCTGTACTATATATGGGCGTATAAAACTTGGTTGAAGAAAAAAAAATCATTACTGCCAGTAAAAATGAACGACTAAATATTAAATGTTTTTAGACAACATATATATAAATATATGAAATATTAAGAACAACTTCTAAAACTGTTAGTGTTTTTATATAGGACAACCATGTCTAACATTCTCTCCAACACTCGTGGCCAGGGGGACGAGGGGTTCGAGGGGGTTCGTACTAACCTCTTCGCCTTTGAAAACAAATAAGCACTATTAAAGTCGACGTTCTATTTGAATTGTAACTGTTAAAGTTGAGCGTGCTTGTATCAATCCGCCTTTGAAATTCATTGCTGTGAGCCTGTCCCCCTCTCAACGGTTAGAAATGCAAATCATATTAAAGAAGTTTTTGACGTAAGCTAAATTGCGCCCTCACATTGAAATTCCAAAATGAAATATTTTTTTATACAGATGACCCCCCCTCCCCCTTTTTTTAAACTAGGTAATTAAAAAATCAGTATAATTCAAAATCGATTAGCATTTAAATGGTTCAAACAGTTACATCTCTTTTAAATCTGTCCACTCTAAAGGTATGCCAATTCCAGTCATTCAATTCTTTGATTTTCCTGGACGTTATCTTGAATTCCTGGATACGGCCATTTCCTTCATCAACATGGAACCACAGGTAACCATCCTATGGATAAAAATACATTTGACCTTTAACATCGTTGTCAAATCTAAGTTATAAGTTATCTAAGTTATAACATCAAACTTCAATGTATCAACTATCAACACTGAGAACTTCCAACTATAGTGAAACCTGCCAAAACCGAACCTCGTCGGGTTCGGTTTTGGCAGATGTTCGGTTTAATCAGCTTAACATCTCATTATGTTTGATATGACTGGATTTAAGAACATGTTTGGGTTATACAGGTTTTCTGTATAAGTAAGGACCATTTAAATATAAGATTGGATACTCAAATAAAAAAATACATAACATTGTTTGTACAAATAAAGGGTTACCAAAGGGTGTTATGAGTAATTATGAATCCTTTCTACAATTTCCTCTACCTTCCTAGTATATCCCCTTTTTAATCATCATGGCTGTCCACATTCCTTTATCTTAAGTCCTGCCTTACCCCTTTCTTAACCAAATTACCACTTATTTTCCCTTAATCGCCTGATTATAATAATTTAGTACAGAATGATTCTGTTTTTCTTTTTTAATAACCCAATGAAGTAAAGTTTATAAATTTTCTGAGTGAGACACGAATTGATTATCAGTAAATCCGATAACAGTTCATCAACATATAGTTCATGTTCGACAATTGTATTAAACATTTTTTTTTCAGAACGAACAAACAAGATTTGAACTGGTTAATTCCTTTTATCCAAATACTAAAATAAACATTTGACACACTTTTCTAATTTCCACATATATGTTTTATAAAAGCAACTTAAAGCAAAAACCTATGATAATTAGTCTGAAATAAAGTAATACACTTAGATTTATGTCTGTCTTTCCTGGTTCTTGGTACATCCTACTGCATACATTTCAACACATATATCAATAAATATGATTATTCAAAATAGCTACAAACAAGGTATAACTAAAATAAATAAGATTTGTCTGTCTTTCAACAGGAAGTTCTCCCCATCTTTGGTCTGTGTTTTTCTATTTCTTAAAAAAAAATATATAGGAACAATAACATTCATGAATTATTCTTGATTTCTTAGTTGAAAACAACATATTTCTAGATCTATCAACAAATTAGATTTATTGAAGAACAAAAACAAAAACAATGAAATTATCACTGAATGATGACCATTTATGCCCATTTATAATCAGTAATCACTGAATCACAAATGTTTGGCTTATATAATCATATAATCATTAATTATTTGTTTAAACAAGTTAATGCAAAAATAAAGAATACGTACATTCCTAGTTTATCAAATAATCAAATAACCAAAAAGTGTTTGGTCATGTAATCAAATAATCACAATAAAAACAGCCAAGTAATCACATAATCAAAACCCCATGAGGAGGTTCACCATTTCAATGCTTTAAATTCAGAACTCTTAACTCATTGAAATATCTATATCTACTGTGTTTAACTTTACCTTAACTGCCAAGTACATTCTCAAATCTTCTTCCTGTCTATCGTCCAACCAAATCAGTCCATTTTGTTCGCTGGTAAATAACTGGAAGGTGAAGGTCTCATTCTGGACCTTTGCTAGGATATCTCGCTGTTCGAATCCAACTTTGCCAAAATCATAATGGATATATGCGTTGCTTAAGAAACGGACAATATTTGAGAAGGACTTGTCGACGTCAGTGCCGCAGTGTATCAGAGTTGGTAAATTGACTTTTAAACAAAGATGAATACATCATAAACAAAGATGATTAAATATTTTAAGCAACATAATTTTATGTAATTCGTAAAAAAAATTAAAACACAGAAATTCAACAAAAGAGGCCTAGGGTCTACTTGACATGTATGTTTTGGAGTTATAGCAGAAATATCAAGTATATTGGTAAGGTGGTAAGAATCAGGCCTTTATTTATGTTATTTGTAAATTTCATTTTGATAGATCTTGACTGTTTGGAACAGTACATTTGACTAACCTTATGGATATTTAACTATTTAACATTGTATATTTTGTATGCTTTAAAACATTTTCATATCAAATAGTTATTCTGGTTATCAATTTTTATTATAACGTGCTCAATGATATAAGCAGTTTGTTTCTTACGATCTTTGACCGTGCTGTTTACGTCCCTAGTGTTGATACATGATCAAAACAAACAGCTTGCTGAATGAGAGAAATGGGGATGTTGTATGGAGAGAAATTAATAATTAATATATTATCCATACTGTTCAACCATGACGTCTTTACATATATAAATATCATAGTTATTCCACTTTGCATTAACATATATGGTACATTGTAACTTACAAACTGTTGACTCTCCATTTTATTTTGAGGGATTTACAATTCTCGAGAGAAATAATTTGTATTCCACTCAAAACACAAAAATAGCACGCTCTCAATTTTTTTTTTATTAAAATGAATAACTTCACTCTTTAAAAAAAATTGCTTGGAATTACCAAAAATAGTAATTCAATCTCTTGATTCAAAAAATTGTATTTGTCAAAACTATTGATCCTTGATAGTAATATCTGGTGAAGTTATTTCAAGTACTACGTAATAACTTTTAGTAATCCTAAGTAATAACTGTACGTAATTCTTAGTAATAATTTTGAGTAATTTTTATCTAAAATCTTAGTAATTCAAAGTAATAATTTAAGTAATTCTTAGTTATTGTTTTAAGTTACTCTTAGTAATTCTAAGTAACAAATGTGAATATCTAAGTAATATTTCTAGTAATTCACTCAATCTGACTAAAAAAATTATCAGCAATTCAATTTAACGAGTTCAAGAAAACAAAATCTTATCAATGAAATATTTGTTCAAGAACAATTAAAGAGAAAATAACTATACCGATGTAAACACGTCAAATACATTGTTATTCTTGAATTTGTACAACACAAATAATATTAGGCAATCTGTATTAGGGAATTAATTTACAAGACATAGACTTACAATCAAGACTTTAAGGGATACAGTCTCAACTTATTCAGCTTTGTCCTCTTTCTGTCTTTTCAGTTTTATTTGCTGTATTAGCTTAAAAGTTTAAATAGTTATATGCGAAATAATTAATGAGGACAATTTATTATTCGGGAACAAATTATCGGTCATGAAATAAAAGTTCTGTAAATTCATTTAATATTTTGGTGGATTGAAAATTATGATTCCCCTTGATATCTGATTTTGAGGTTTTTGCTAAAGTCTATAAACCAATCTATTGAACATCTGCTCCGTCTTTGAATATCTAAATTCATCTTTGACCAACACTCACAAAAATTAGTTTCCAATAAATAAAAATGAATCCATGTTGACTTTTATTCTTATCATCTTCAGGATCTAAATAACCTATTAGGAACCATTTTTTTTATTACAACTCCAGTGTCCGGTGCATGTCAAAACACAAAGTGAAACAAAGCACGGCAAGTCCGGATGGGATAACTATTTTACATCCCAGCTATTTGAGATACGACAAATAACCATTTACAATTATAACAAATAGTTTAGAACGCCACTCAACCATCATTATTTACTTTATATATTACTATACAATGTATACCCTTCATGACTCCCGAACACGATGAGTAGATATGAAATAATGTCAATGCGCCCAACTGGCCAATCGGCCAACACTAGATCGCCAAATTATAAAAAAAAATCGCCAAATTCTTGTTTAGAGACTCGACCCAAAAGTGTAAAATCAAATTGTACAATCAGTCTGACAACTCACTTATAAACGAAAAGGGTTGAAAACCCACTGAATGCATGTCTGACAACTCGCCTCACTTATGGAAATATCTTGCTTCCTTTAAGTATGTTGAATTACTGATAGTTAGTATCCAGTCGTCCTGTTGTAGTGGTATGTGTAGTGGGTTGATTTACTAAAAGTCTTGAGTTCGAATCCCAGCATATACACTGGATTTTGTTCTATGTGAATTTTAGATAGTCTTTTCCGTATAATTAATTATAAGTTTTAGTGTGGATTTGACATTCCCGCCAACATATTACAGAACAAAACAAAGAAACTCAAGCTGGGGTAATCTAGCAGGGTCGAATCGACCTGTTAGAACAACGAAGCTAGGATGTAACGTTCGTAAACCGAGATACGTTCGTTCGTCAATATCTTGGTCATCTCTAGTAAACACTTACTTAGAAAGAGTGATCCGTGGTCAAATTTCGCGCATGTTTAAAAATTGTCAAGGATATACCAAGTACTACAAAGATCTACTACGTACAAACTTCGAATATTTCGAAAAACTAAGGATTGTCTTATCCCAGGAGTAGATTACCTTAGCCGTTTTTGGCACAACTTTTTGGAATTTCGGATCCCCAATGCTCTTCAACTTTGTACTGTTTGGTTTATAACTATTTTGATATAAGCGTCACTAATGAGTCTTATGAAGACGAAAAGCGCGTCTGGCGTACTAAATCATAATCCTGGTACCTTTGATAAATAACTACGGCAACATTACGGATATGTACGGACAGATTTCTACAAATGATGGCGGAACGTATCCGTAGCTAGCTATAGTCCCGCGTCAGATCCCATGCATAAGCTCTGATGATATAAATATGATATCTATCCCAGCTAACATATAAAAAGTTTACATTGTTTTAAACCAATGTTGAACATTTTTTGTTTACCTTTGAATTATCTTAATTACGAATATTTACCTGCAATTGGATGTATCATCTCACAAATATATGGTTTACTAAAACTGTCAATGGTTTTAGGATTTCAAATGTATAACTTCCTCCTAACCTCTGAATAACAATCTTTTATTCAAACAGTTACCTGGACATTCGTTAGGCTGAGTACATGTTACATGGTCTGTACTGTTGCCTGTACAGTTGTTCCCACCATATCGAGGAGATGGATTAGAACAGGTGCGAGATCGCAAACTGGTTCCAACACCACATGTTACACTGCATGTGTTTTCGCTCCAAACACTCCATGTTCCATGCACTAAAAATTTTAACTACAATTCTTAAAATATAATCTAAATTAAAAAGCAAACAGTTAATAGGATTTCTTTGCAATAAAATTGTCTAAAATGCCAACGTTGTGAATGAGTCTCGAATACACCGAAAAAATAAGAGACACAATTATCTTACCGCACCATGCTTATCTAGAAACTTCTATGAGAGAAGAAACTGGTTTGTGAAATTGAATTGTTTTTTTTATTTTAAAGCACCTAATATTTCTGCCAAAAAAATAGTGGATTTTCTGCTGTATCGAAAACTGCAGCAGACAGAAGTAGGATTGTATTTCTTTTAGTATGTAAAAGTGTTGCCAAGAGTTACATTCTATTTATATATAATTGATTTGATTGACATTTGTTTTGCTGCGATGTTATATCAACGTTAAATAGAATCTTTTCTCCACATACATATAACGTATAAAGAGTTCGAATATTTCACTACCACTATATTGTTGACTGATCTGTTATTGAAAGAGTTACCTGGACAAGGGTCATACTGCTGGCACGTGACATGTTTATTTCTACTTCCTGCACATTTTTTTCCGCCTTGTTGAGGATAAGGATTTGTACATTCGCGATACCGCAAACGGCAACCAACACCACACGTTACACTGGAAGGTGTATATATCCACCTGCTCCATTGACCATCAACTATGAAATTATTAACATCAAATTAAAGCTGTAACTTACAACAAATCATACAGTGAAAAAGAATTCTAATGCAATTAGTTTGTAACGATAAGTTTCATTGGACATTGATAAATATTTTGAGGGGTTAGATTCCTCGTTCTACCAGTCCGTAACTAAGAAGGCCACCATTTTGAATTTCGATTTTATTTGGGTATGTATTTTCTAAAAAAATAAACAAGATAATTTCATTTTGAGCCTCAAAATCTTCTGTTTGTCAATATTGAAACCATTCTGAAGCGTATGAAAAATAAAATTACGTTTAGTATATATTCATGTTTGACATCTAAAGTATACATATGACGTCACATTGTTTTGATGCTAAACACGATGCAACAGTTTCGCGGACTTTTTCATTTATGTCATGTTTAAGCCAAAATATTTATTAAATTTGTTTTAATATGTTGCATTAGAATGGAGATAACTGTTTTGTATTTTAAGCTTGGCCTTCGTAAAACTTGATTTTACTGTCGCAAATATCCGTTTACCTATCTCCGCCTCGCGTCGCTAGGTACACTCAATCTGCGACAGTAAAATCAACGTTTTACGAGGCCAAGCTTAAAATACAATACAATTATCTCCTAATTTTAGCACTGTAATATTTTCAAATCATTACTATTTACTATTTATTTTGTCCGTCAAAATTAGTATTTAGAACGCAATATTTGCGATACCGTAAACACACCACACTACAATGTGCATCCACCGAGCAACTTATATTTTCTTTTATCAACAAAGAATTTAAGGTAACTTGAAATTCTAGTACGAATAATATTGCCACAGAATTCGTTTTCTTTCTATTCTAGCAGCATAAATAACAAATTAATTAATAGTTTCGTTCAATGAGCAGACTGTTTTTATTGAGGACTTTGTTCTAAGTAAAGGATATTTTAAAGAATAAAGTTGTTTTTATACAGTATTATAAACAGTCGTGTTTCGAGTTTAAAAAATCTTTGTTGTACTTTTTCCGCTTAGAAGAGTTTCACATACTCTTAGTTTTAGATGATACAGTTTATGATAATAAGTGTAAGTGTGATTTCACATTTAATATTACTATAAGACGTGTTACGGTACTTTTCCATCCCTAATTCGTGTATTTGGTTTTGATTTTATATTTGTTATTCGCTACGATCGCTAAGATCTAGAAATAGTGACATATCGACGAAAAAAAACGAACATTTCTGAATAACTTTCTGACATAGTTGCTTGAAAACATAGTAATTTTCAAAAACTATAAGACTTATATGCTAAAATTTCATTTGTTTTCCAATGGTTCCTGTGGCTCAGTGGTAAGATGCACAGTCTGACACCAGAATGATCGCGTGTTCAATCCTCACTGCCGGAGGGTGAACAAATAAATTCCTATATTAAATGTAACTTAACTTAACTTACTTTCAATTTCAATTAAGACAACTAAAATACATGATTCAATCAAAAAGAGAAATTTATCCCCCCCCTTTCTCCTCTCTCTCTCTCTCTCTTTTTGTTTCATTCTTAGCCTGGGCACTCAATTTTCACCAGATTTTCATTAAACATTCACTCAAAATTCTTTCCTAAAGGCTCATTCTGTAAGCAGTTATGAATAGTTCATCTTTAACATAAATTTGGGCCATTTATTGACAAAAATTCTCCAAAAATCCGCTATTTTTCGGTGTTTCAAGTATTGATATTTCTTCCAATCAGACAGGTTTTACATCTTTCTTAATAAATTTTTCACCGATAACGTTTTCAATAGTCTACTAAGGATTTTCTTACACTAGGAGTAGATTACCTTAGCCGTATTTGGCACAACTTTTTGGAATTTTTGGTCCTCAATGCTCTTCAACTTTGTATATGTTTTGGCTTTTTCACTATTTTGATCTGAGCGTCACTGATGAGTCTTATGTAGACGAAACGCGCGTCTGGCGAATGAAATTATAATCCTGGTACTTTTGATAACTATTTACACCACTGGGTCGATGCCACTGCTGGTGGACGTTTCGTCCCCGAGGGTATCACCAGCCCAGTAGTCAGCACTTCGGTGTTGACATGAATATCAATTATATGGTCATTTTTATAAATTTTCTGTTTACAAAACTTTGAACTTTTCGAAAAACTAAGGATTTTCTTACCCCAGGAGTAGATTACCTTAGCCGTATTTGGCACAACTTTTTGGAATTTTTGGTCCTCAATGCTCTTCAACTTTGTATATGTTTTGGCTTTTTCACTATTTTGATCTGAGCGTCACTGATGAGTCTTATGTAGACGAAACGCGCGTCTGGCGTATGAAATTATAATCCTGGTACTTTTGATAACTATTTACACCACTGGGTCGATGCCACTGCTGGTGGACGTTTCTTCCCGAGGGTATCACCAGCCCAGTAGTCAGCACTTCGGTGTTGACATGAATATCAATTATATGGTCATTTTTATAAATTTTCTGTTTACAAAACTTTGAACTTTTCGAAAAACTAAGGATTTTCTTACCCCAGGAGTAGATTACCTTAGCCGTATTTGGCACAACTTTTTGGAATTTTTGGTCCTCAATGCTCTTCAACTTTGTATATGTTTTGGCTTTTTCACTATTTTGATCTGAGCGTCACTGATGAGTCTTATGTAGACGAAACGCGCGTCTGACGTATGAAATTATAATCCTGGTACTTTTGATAACTATTTACACACTGGGTCGATGCCACTGCTGGTGGACGTTTCGTCCCCGAGGGTATCACCCGCCCAGTAGTCAGCACTTCGGTGTTGACATGAATATCAATTATATGGTCATTTTTATAAATTTTCTGTTTACAAAACTTTGAACTTTTCGAAAAACTAAGGATTTTCTTACCCCAGGAGTAGATTACCTTAGCCGTATTTGGCACAACTTTTTGGAATTTTTGGTCCTCAATGCTCTTCAACTTTGTATATGTTTTGGCTTTTTCACTATTTTGATCTGAGCGTCACTGATGAGTCTTATGTAGACGAAACGCGCGTCTGGCGTATGAAATTATAATCCTGGTACTTTTGATAACTATTTACACCACTGGGTCGATGCCACTGCTGGTGGACGTTACGTCCCCGAGGGTATCACCAGCCCAGTAGTCAGCACTTCGGTGTTGACATGAATATCAATTATATGGTCATTTTTATAAATTTTCTGTTTACAAAACTTTGAACTTTTCGAAAAACTAAGGATTTTCTTACCCAGGAGTAGATTACCTTAGCCGTATTTGGCACAACTTTTTGGATTTTTTGGTCCTCAATGCTCTTCAACTTTGTATATGTTTTGGCTTTTTCACTATTTTGATCTGAGCGGCACTGATGAGTCTTATGTAGACGAAACGCGCGTCTGGCGTATGAAATTATAATCCTGGTACTTTTGATAACTATTCGTGCATTAATTTAACACTAAAACTATGTTCTATTTTTTGTCACTAAATGTCTGTACAACCGCTTTTCCGCTTGAATTGTACATTGTTGTCACTTTAATTCAGCATGTCACGTGACTTTTTGAGAGATATCACGTGACCAACATAAGAATAATTTTTCCTTCAATCACGTTTTCTTGAAACCGTGGTCAATTATCTATCAGATGAGTCTAAATTGTCCTTCGAGTGAGCTTTTTATCGAAATGTACAATTGATTGAAAACAGATGTCCTTTATTCGGGTAGAAAAGGTAAAAATCCTTGAACGTTAAAGGGTTAAGATAACAACTGCCATTGTCCTGACTTGGTACAGATCATTCTAAGAAAAACAGTGGGTTGAACCTTAATTGAAGTTTAGCCAAACCTCGCGCTTTTATGATAATGTTAAGTATTCCAATAGAATGATAACATTACAGAACAGGAATACAGTACAAATAAAATCAAGAACATGCAGGCCACAAAAAATACATCAATAAACAATACAATAGTACATTTCGAACCGCTAAATACAGAATAACAACGAACACGTAAAACAAGCTAGGTCATCACACAAAACACACTTCATAACCGCGAACTGTCCGTCAAACATCAGTATCAACGCCACAAAAGTGTCATAGGAAAATGTCTAACAAGAGGCTGTCGAGTGACAACAAACCGGTTTTCCTGCAAAGGTCGAATCATAAACACTAGAGCAAGTATGAACATACCATTTAATCTTGTGATTTTGGATTGTGAATGAATATTTTCAAAACTGAACACCAACAAGGATCATGTAAACATTAACACACACAACAAAAGTAAAATACTAAATAACAACTGTGACATATACTTTCATAACACACATGCATGAGTGAAAAATAGCTTTAAAGAGATGTTAATTTCATAATTACTGGATCATGTAGTTAGTTTCCCTTTGACCAGAAACATTGTCGGGTTGTTGTCTCTTTGACACATTCCCCATTTCCATTCTCAATTTCATTTAAATTAACACTCTAACAATAGATACTTATGATTCAACATTCTCTTAAATTCTATATGATGTAATACAATATATGGTTTCAATGTATATTCAAATATAAAATTGATAGTTCCAAATATAATTTCTTTCTTTTGTCACAAAGAGATGCAAATCTGCAACTTATCAATGTTAACAACTTTACATGTAATGATATACATACTTTAACAAAAAAGATTATTATCTGATTAAAGGAGTTAACTACACAAAAAAAAACAGTGATGACTAAGTTCTCTAGATTTAGATATGATTGAACACATTTAACAATCAAGCATTGCTGGAATCAGCATACAAAAAAAACGCCAGAATTCAATTTTGCTGAAATTATACAAAAGTTTAATTTAGGACCTTTTAGACCAATAAAAATTAATGTGATATTATCTAATAAATATTGAAACTGAATACAGGTTTTGATTCAGTATTTAAAAGGACCGTATACATTTAATTTATGTTGAAATCAAACACTGTTTAATATCGTACCCCAATTTGGACCAACTTAAAAATTAAGCACTAAAAAGATATAAATATGTGTTTAATATGAGACAGTATGAGCTTAGTTTTGAAAGGCGTTCAAATAAAAAAGATACATTATGTTTAAAAAATTAGTATTTACAGAATAACAATCAAGCATACCTCAATATTATTCAAACAATTTACCAAAGGGAAGAAAAAAAGAATACGAAATGCTCTTTATAATTTGTTTTATGTCTTTTAAAACTTATCTGTTTTTATCTTCAATAATGACCAGTTAATGTATGACTATATTTACTCCTATCTAGCTTTTAATCATCCACACGTAGAAAACAGAACATTCTCAAATAAATCTGTCACTCCAGTTTTAATTGTGAGATAAGACATTAACCATATGTTTAGTAAACTGATAGGAGGACATATCAGCAAGTGAAGATTATCTATGAAGGCTTAGTGTAATCAAAATTTATGTATTTAAATAATCATTTCTGTTAAAAAACAATCAATCACAAAAAAAATACCACTTATGGATATTAAAAACGGCGATAACTTAATTAAGATAAAAGCGAAAATCGTGAAAAATGAACTTGAACTTCTTTTAATCGCATTTCTTAATTTGTTAAAAAGTTTTAATGCAATTGAACGGACACTGTTAAGCAGCCGCCTAACATCCCCAGATTAATAACCGATTTTACTTTGAAAGTCAGAGAAAACAATACAAAACTTTCTTAAAATTCAAAATGTAATGGCATCAACTCAACAGTTGGTTATTAAATTCATCTGAACATTTCAGTGCTGATAGAACTTGACCCAAGAAACCAAGTTTACCCCTGTCATATTTTACTCTTAAGGGCATACGATACAGTTACAGGGAAGGTAATGACGTTGCTAACGTAATTTGTTATTTTGGCGACGTCAAACTTTGACATATCGGGAAAAGATGCATTTTTCGACTTATTTTTATCATTTAAACTGATTTAATTTGAAAACAAGTTCATGGACCCCTATTTTTCGAACCGGCATTTGGTTTCATTTTGCAGGGAGATTATGTGACCCAAATTTTATAAAACTGTAAATAGAGGATTTTTTTTAATTGTGATAAACATGCAGTAAAAAATTACGATTTTTCTCAATTCATGAACATTTGATAAATATGAGTTATTTTTGAATGAAGAATTGCATATTTGTTAAAGATATTTATAAAATACAGAAATTAACGATTAACAAAAAACAATTTGTTTTTATCTTTTAGAACAAAAAAGTTATGTCTTTATTTCGAAAAAGAAATTACGGCCACAAATCTGAATTTCGAGCAAATATACAAAATTTCGACCTCATTTTACTCAAAAAGTAGCAAATGAAGGTATATTTTTTATAACATATGTGATTTAATCAGGTAAAAAATAGCCTATATGCAAATTTTCGTGAACTTGTAAATACAGGATCAAAACTGTATCGTATGCCCTTAACGCTTTAGTTTGTGATTTTTAGCCAGATAATCGATGTTTAGCCATGGCAGCCATGTTTTCTTAGGAAACAGAATATTAAACACAAACCTTATTAAAAGATTCTTTCAGCCCAAGTTTGGGTAATTTTGGTTCATTATTTTTAGAGGAAAATATTCTTTAAGCATGTTAAAGTAAAAACACATAATAATCAATTTGTGTAAAGTTGGTTGGAATTCGTTTAATTAAATCTGTATTTAGGTAAGTTTATGCAAGCATACGATCTGTATTGCGTCTTATACTATTAGAAGTTAGTAATCTTTAGCTAGTTAAGTTGAATAATTACCTTAATTTGTGCCTGCTATACAATATTACTGTAAAAACACATTAAATATGAGCAATGCAAGTCAAGTAGCATTTTTCTGAGTAAGTTTTAGAAAATTTCATACACATATTCTTTACTGTGGGTCAACATTCATTAGTCGTCACTATGCTATATAATAACAACTTTTGGATATAAGGATAATTTAGAATGTTCAATGAAGGTGAATCATTAATGCAATGTTAATTAATTGATGTATTATTTGTATGCAAGAGTGACATTCCTTTGAACTATGTTCCTATTCGAAAAAATCAACTGAAGGTTTGTGAGAATTGTTATTGGTTTATCAAAATGTATGATATATAATTGTAATTTAATTAATTGGTTTTGAAACGTTTAAAATTATTACAAACTAATATTCAGAACCTTCATACTTTGTTTTAGATATCATTCAATTACATTGAAGAAATTAAATGCGCCCGTGTGAGGGATGTAAAGCAAGTCAAGGTCTTGATAGATTTTCATCATCATCATTACCTGAAGAAAAAAAATAAAACACCGATCATGCAATGTTTGCATAGAAAATCACGGTCGTTCACAAAACCCTCCCTCACAAGATCCTTTGATAAGTGATGCAATTTACCTTAACAAACTGAGTGCATTTGACTCAGTCCGATACATTGTACTGTACAATATGAGGCAAAACATTCCGTTATACAGCAGGTTGCTGTCAAGAATACACTATTTTATATTGTCTCCACATCATCTGACTTACAACAGCATTAATCCTGCAACTTTACTATGCGATAGGGTGTATATAATTTGTCAGATTTCAAATTAATGAAGCAAACTAATTGATTTGATATAGTTGCACTCCGTCATTCATAAAAGACAAATACATTTATGATGTGAAACCCTTAGCATAAACATACACAAGATACGCATACGCACAAAAACTTAAACAGAGCACCAATCACCTTTTCATTCCAAGAACTTATGTCAAATGATTAAGTGAAAAATTATGAATACAAATTATATAACTCATTTGAACTCAGTTTAAAAAAAAAACTATTTATGAAGATAATTTCCCAATTAGGATGAAATTATGGGAAAGGTAACCAAAGTTATATTATTTCAAACGCGCATTTTTACACCAGCAATGAAAACCTTCTTTCCTTTACGGGTAGACTTTATATACATAAATTAAGTGGTACAAGAAAAGCAAAATGAGTATGTTAAATTTGATGTATGCCTTTTTGTGATTCTTCGTTACATTTGTTGTTTTTATAGTGATGCAAGTATGTTTGTTTTGTTCATACTTTTAACGACAAAATTATTTTTATGTCTATCTGTACGAATTTCAAACGCGCATTTTTACACCAGCAATGAAAACCTTCTCTCCTTTACGGGTAGACTTTATATACATAAATTAAGTGGTACAAGAAAAGCAAAATGAGTATGTTAAATTTGATGTATGCCTTTTTGTGATTCTTCGTTACATTTGTTGTTTTTATAGTGATATTAAGATGATAACACAATATTGACTGCTGTATCCCTATTTTTGACATTTTTACTCTTTGAGTATGTTTGTGTTGTTCATACATCGTTGACAATGTAATGGAATTTGATGCGACTGTCATACAAGTGAGAGGTTTAGCTAGCTATAAAACCAGGTTCAATCCACCATTTTCTACATTAGAAAATGTCGGTACCAAGTCAGGAATATGACAGTTGTTATCCATTCGTTTGATGTGTTTGATGTGTTTGGACTTTGATTTTGGATTTTCCTTTTTGAATTTTCCTCGGAGTTCGGTATTTTTGTGTTTGTACTTTTTACATTAATCACAAATGGGACAACCAAACATTTATTTATTTGAGCCTAACAACCGTTAAAACAATTTCCCATTTAAAATGAATGTTATTTTTTTCAATTATATTGACATATATATTTACCTACTAATTTCATTTTATATTATGAATTTTGATGACAATAGATAAATATGCTACAAGAACAGGATACTACAATCAGCTATGATATATATTTTTAACTATCCAGATGCCGTCCCTAGATATCTGGTATCTATGTTTCAGGTTGTTATTATAACAACATTACATTTCTGTATATAATCTACTTCAAATTATCAAATACACGTATGATATATCGGTTAAAAAAGCGATCTGTACACATAATAATATGCATAACTACACCTACCTTTTTTGCCAAACCTTTTGTTAATCCTTTGTTTAATCCGTTTCTCGAAACTCCGCATTTTTTCTCTAAGCAATTTCTCCTTCTTTATAAAGTTGCCGTTTAGATTTGTAAATCCTATTGTATCGGACTTCGGTTTAACTTTATCTAACTCACGTTGTTGTTGCAAAGTAATGTTTTGTAATGCCTGGATCTGTTGAGAAAATGATTTTTCATTTGTAATAAGTGTTTTCATTGTGTCCACAGTATTGTAAAGGCTTTGATTTAAATCTTGATTTTGTTTAAACAGAGTATCAATTTCACGTCTGTCATTCTGAACTGTTTTAAGAAGATTGTAGTAATTGCTGGCCAGTGCCTTCACTGTGTCGTCAACATGGTCAATTCCTTTCACAAGATCTTCATCCATTGATTCAGTATTACTGGAATTTACATCTAATAAAAATCCGAAACAGAAATTCGACACAACAGATATAACAAACAACCACATTCTGTTCAATTCGTCAAATTCTTCTTTCTCGAACAACAACACATAAAAAAATCATCCGGTTTATTTCATTCAGTAGATTATGAATTACGTCTTTGTAACTTAAGGGTGTACTTGAAATAAACACTCATCTTAACTCATTCACCTTTCATTATCGTGATTATAGTTTTCCTGTTCTGCTGCAATTAAATTAGTCGAATTTGTGCGATATCCTCTACTGCAACATATTATTAATTATGATCATGACCACCAGCTTGCAATGGTGTAGTCTTCATACAAAACCTTTCAATTATGAATACATATATAATTCACACTTACATATCTAACATTGTATGGCAGTTATTTAGACAAATTGATTGTATATATATACATTTTTATTTCTTTTATAACTTTACAAATTGCTTGCATAACTGCTGATCATTGTATATGTAACTGAGATATGTAAAAGAGGCATTTTCAGTGTTTATTCCCAACATCCGTGTTGTCACCACTGGGTCGATGCCACTGCTGGTGGACGTTTCGTCCCCGAGGGTATCACCAGCCCAGTAGTCAGCACTTCGGTGTTGACATGAATATCAATTATATGGTAATTTTTATAAATTTTCTGTATACAAAACTTTGAATTTTTCGAAAAACTAAGGATTTTCTTACCCAAGGAGTAGATTACCTTAGCCGTATTTGGCACAACTTTTTGGAATTTTGGGTCCTCAAAGCTCTTCAATTTTGTATTTGTTTGGCTTTTGAACTATTTTGATCTGAGCGTCACTGATGAGTCTTATGTAGACGAAACGCGCGTCTGGCGTATAAAATTATAATCCTGGTACTTTTGATAACTATTGTCACAGATAACTTAAGATTATCTATGAAATCTGCACCTCATTAGATAAGTGAACGTGTAGTTATTTGGAATCTGATCCTATTATTTGATGAAATCTGTATCAGTCGAAAACAATTTTGTTTTATCTTATTGTATAATTCACGGAAAAAAAATAGCTAAATATGTTGATTGGTTCAAATAAGAAAAAAATCATATGCTGGTTAAAACAAATTCGATAAAGATGGTAATAATTATATTGTTGTGTTCCAATCATCGGTTGTAGCAATACTGTTTAGATAAACATCGCTGCGCTAATTCTATTCTATTTCGAAATATAACTTAATTTTGTTGTACATATCCCGGATGGGAAACTCATAGATATATCTGAAACTATATAACTGTAGAAATAGTATAACCTTCTTAAACTGTAAATTCGTAACACTGCCGAACACGACGCCTTTATCAAACTCTTAGCATAACGTACCGCATCAAAACACCAAAAAACGTTGACGTTCCTATTTGCTCCAAAAGATTAAACAAATCCGTTTCCACATGTGACAATCCTCGTATTACATGGTGATGCTCGGATAAATATTCCATTTTACATGTTACATTTTATGAAAAAAACAAATTTTGCTAAATATCCTTTTTGTAAAACCTTGCAAGTTTCATTTTTACGGAGGCTTTTTTAAAAGATTAAAGCCTCATATCTCCCAAATTGTACATTTTAATCCACAGTTAACTCTCTCCTGCTGTGTTTACTCAGTCTGAAATAGTTCGCCGTAGTTGATGTTCGGTTTATAAAGTAGTGCCAAAATTGTAACACGACTACCTTGTTTAATATCGAAAGTGACTAAAGATTTGCATGTGTATAAAGGAACTTTGCTATTTCCATGGACTACATTTCCCAACTCCCATTGCTCTGTATTGAAGTCTTTCAATATTATCGTAAGGCGTGTTAGCCCTGACACCGGCTGACTAGTCCAAGATGGCTACCACTTAACCGCGAAAAATTGTTGTGTATGTTTAATTTCGTAATCAAAACCCTCCAACAGAAAATATTTTGATGATAAAGCACCAAGTGCTCTAGAAATAGCTGTGATGAGTTCGTTCACGCACAGGTTATATTCTGTCCTAGGTTTCGATATCTTGGTGTGTATTCGATACCTTTGTTCCCGGTCTTAAATACTCTGTTGGAGTTGCGAAGATTTCTTTTGTCTAATGTGAATAACTTGCTTTTTGTCACAGTTCACTTGCAAGACAGTTATTTAGTGCAGTTAATTGTTTTTGCAATCCGTTTCTGTATCCGACATTAACACAACATAAGCACAACATAAGCACGATATAAGCACAATATAAGCACAATACAAGCACGATATAAGCACGATATAAGCACAATATTAGCACGATATCGTCAGCATAAAGTAATGTAGTGATTGCAAGGCAGTATATGTAATTAAGTTGTAAATAATGTGGGAGCCAACTTATCTCCCATGACGGCAACTTTCGATGAGTAAGTATAACACATTAATATTAAGGGGCCATCTGTACTCGATTCCGGATATGGGATTTTCTCGCAGTGATGAAGTCCTATTGCTGGCTCTGAGTTTTTTTTCTGCACTATGTTGGGTTGTTGTTTCCTTGACACATTGCCCGTTTCCATTCTCATCTTTAGTGTTGTATTTTGGGCTGTTACTTTAGTGTTGTGTTTTGGGCTGTCATTTTAGTGTTGTTATTTGGGCTGTTACTTTAGTGTTGTATTACATGTATGGGCTGTTTTATTATTCAATATTCATGTTGGCTGACCTTTATGCCATTTTAAACGTCTCTTCAATTATATGTTTTCGAACTTAATGCTTTTATTTTATCCGTTCGCATTTGGGTCAAGTTTAAAGGTTGAACAAGTACATGACAGATGACACGACAGATGGTTTATGTATTGTAGTCCTGTTATGTTATGTTGCGTTGTCATTTAATGTTATATTCAACATTGCCATTAAAACGGGAGGTTTGGGATGCCACAAAAACAGATTCAACCCACCTTTTTTTCTTTAAACAAATGTCCTGTACCAGGACAGGAATATGGCCATTTTTATATTATAGATCGTTTCTGTGTGTGTTACATGTTAATGTTGTGTAGTTGTTCTCCTCTGATATTTAATGCGTTTCCCTCATTTTTAGGTTGTAACCCGGATTTGTTTTTTTTTCTATCGATTTATGAGTTTCTAACAGCGGTATACTTTATTTATGGTTTATCAAAGTATTTCATAAAGAGGAAATAGTGTTCCTCCCGGAGAACCTGCATGGTAGTAACGTTGTTCTTATTGGTTTATGATGATCATTTTTAATATTTTTTCTGTGAAGCGTTTTGTGAACTATTTGTCCTTTTGTCGTGTTTTTCATGGTTCGGGTATTGTGCTCTCTGATTTGTTTCGACGTTGGGGGTTTTAATTCTCTCTTGATATCTTGCATTTTAAAGGAGCACACATATGATACATAGTCTCCTATCGATAACCCGCGAGTGAATCCTCTATCGCTCTTGCATTGTCGTGCATTTTGATTGAGTTACGCCTTCTTAATGATATTTTATCGCATGGTTTTCTATGTTGTGATGTTATGCTCTTGTTTCGGAAAAAGAGAATAGGTTTGGTACCAATAAAACGTTTAATTCCACTGCAAATGATTGCACATGTCCTAAGTCAGGAATCTGATGTACAGTAGTTGTCGTTTGTTTATGTAGCTTATACGTGTGTCTCGTTTCTCGTATTTTTATATAGATAAGTCCATTGTTTTTCCCGTTTGAATGGTTTTACACTAGTAATTGTGGGGTTCTTTATAGCTTTTTGTTCTATGTTAGCTAAGGCTCCATGTTGGAGGCCATACATTGACATATAATGGTTTACTATTATAAATTGTTATTTGGACGGAGAGTTGTCTCATTGGCACTCACACCACATCTTTCTATATCTATTTCCTCGTAAAATGTCTATATTCTCACCTCATCGTTCAATTACGTCGGTTAGATCGTTCATTAAAAAAAATATAACGTAGGAGTAATAGATCGGAGCAATCAAAGCAATGTATTCATATTTTACCACGAGTGTGTACTTTGAAGAACGTCATGTTAGAATAAATATTATCATTACATAAATGTCAAACTTTCAAAAATAGTTCAAATATATTAAAAAAAACATATTTTACTTGATATCAGTAAAACATTGTTGTGAATGTCAACTTATTACTATTAGAGAAAAAAATGTAAAGATAATCAGTTGTTGTTCAAAGTTTTGCTATCGGGCTCATGAACTTTACTTTCGATGAAGCCAGTTCATGAAGCAGCCATATTAATTAATAAAAATTAAGCCAGAAGTACATTGTCATTTGCATACATTCGCACATTTTTTTATATTTTATTTTTCCAAATGAACAGATATGTTTAAAAGTCTTCCCAGCTCAGTTAACTGAATAGTTGCGTCTTAATCAAGTTTCTGTTATTGTTTTTGATGTGCATATGGAGAAATCTAGATCCAGAGACAGGGTGGTTAACTCACAAAAGGAATGATATACCCTGATTTTATAGTTTCAATAATAAATTTGCTTTCTCCAATGTGCTCCCAAAATGCTACATTATTAGATTAACAACTTTTGACGCCTTTGGCCAATTTTGAAAAATCAAAACTTTATCAAAATACTTAACATGCTCGAAAAGTATATGCATATGCCTATGTAACAAATATTCATCAATAAATTAAGATACTTATCTTTTATCTTATGTTGCTGCATTATTCCTTGGTGTAAATTGCTTGCTGCTTTTATTGGGACAGTTTGTCCCCCTGTTACCAAATTAGTGGCATTCATAACACATGTTATAAAAAGTTTGTTCCTCCGAAAGGGTTGATTGTACTGTTGATGAGGAATATCTGTAGTTAAAGTATGAGGTCTAGAAACAGTAGCTGAAGGCTTAGTGTAAGGTTTTGTACCACTCATCTTTTCCTTGGTGGTTTTGAGTGCTCTGCTTTCAGCTTGGCGAAGTCTTTTCTCATCATCAGCATCTGATGCGATTTCGCCACTCTCTTTATATTTGGTCTTATCAACAACATAATCTGATGAATAATAGTTTCTATATGATGTTGATATAGCCATACCATTTGGATTTTTAACAATGCTAGTTTGGCTTCTATATGTTCTTAATTAATTAAGTGCAGAAGGAGATGAACATACACATGTCATTACAAGATGGTTGTAATTTCTACGAGTGTCAGGAGAAGATGGAGATCAACACTATAGATTTACAGAGCTGCGAAGTTTATGTTATACCGTATTTAAAACAAACTGGTGTAATAAAAGGCGCATAATCGAACTTGGCACGAGTTTAAATGACCTTTTTATGTATTTCTTTTATGCTTTAAATAAAACAGCTCGTCCTATCAAATGCAGTTTAATTTCGCTGAAAAATTTTGATATTCAAAAGCTTTAATTCTATACATTTAAATTTTAACCAGAGATATTTGCACCAGAAATTTTCTGGTTTGTAGTTGTCTCCGTTGCAATTATTTCATCCTCCATATTTTTCAAAGATGTAATCAATGAAATTGATATTAATAATAGTAATGATGATAAATAAGTAAAGCCCTACACCGAAAACGGCATATATAATTCGAATGAGGCCACTTAATTTGATTTTAACTGATATATTGATTAATTGATTGTTGGTTGCCCTACCTCCACTGGCAAATATTTGCATATCCAGGACGAGATCAAGTTAACAATAAATATAATTGGTGAGTTGGTAATTGAGGCCACCCAGGATGAAGAGCGTGACACTCTCTTTATATTAGGCATCATATTTACTGTGACTTCCCCATTCTTACCGGACGTGGTTGCAAATATGATACAAACCGTATAGCCAAACGTACGTCCCTCGTTGGCATTCGTTTTACGTTTTTCGATAGAAAACAAAATTAAATGTACTCTGGGAGACAACTATTCGAATCTCGTGCTGTACTTAATTATGATTTAATTTCAATTTCAATTTAGGAAGAGTCAATAACCCTGTTTAATTCGAATAAATGGGAATAAACTGTTTCGTTATTTGACGAAAACACATTTTTAATGCGAATAGAATAAGGAGAATTAGCCAATATGAATTCAATTTAAACTGAAAAAAAAATTTCTCTTTTTAATTAAAGTTCTTGTGTGAGAGGCATCACAGGTCATGACGGGCCCCATATGTGAAACATGACATGCCTAAACCCATAGTTTAAGGTTGGATCCGTATTGCCTAGTCTTTAGTTTTCTATGTTGCCTTTAATGTACTGTTGGTGGTCCATTCGTCGATTTCCGTCTTTTGAAATGGCATTGTCAGTTTGTTTTCAACTGGTAATTTGAACATCCTTTTATTATCTTTCGCCACTCTTTTAGAGTTTTATATGTTGTTTCTTTAATGTTTCTTTCATTGTGTTGATTTGGAGACAAATGGTATTTTTAAGAGAGAAATGTACAGATGAATTATTTAAAAACTGTTTAAAAGGAGTGTTCGGAAAACCAATCAATCGACAACAAATCTAAGCTTTATATAAAAAAAAAATCATTTAATATCTTGGTGGATTGAAATTTATTTTCCCCCTGTATATCTGATTTTGAGGTTTTTGCTAAATTTTATAAACCAATCTATTAAACATCTGCTCCGTCTTTGAATATTTAAATTCATGTTTGACCAACACCCACAAAAAATAGTTTCCAATAAATAAAAATGAATTCATGTTGACTTTTATTCTTATCATCTTCAGGATCTAAACAACCTATTAGGTACCATTTATTTTTTATTACAACTCCATTTTCAGGTGCATGTCAAATCACAAAGTGAAACAAAGCACGGCACGTCCGGATGGGATAACTATTTTACATCCCAGCTATTTGAGATACGACGAATAATCATTTACAATTCATAACAACTAGTTTAGAACGCCACTCAACCATCATAATTTACTTTATATATTACTTTATAATGAATACTCTTGATGACCCCCGAGCACGACTTGTTTACCGACTCGCCCCACTTTTGAAAATGTGTAAAATCAAATTAAACAACCAGTCAGACAACTCACTTATAAACTAAAAGGTTAAAAAACCCACTGAATACATGTCTGTCAACATGCCTCACTTATGGAAATATCTTGTTTCCTTTACGTATGTTGAATTACTGATAGTTAGTATCCAGTCGTCCTGGTGTAGTGGTATGTGTATATAGTGGGTTGATATACGAAAAGTCTTGAGTCTGAATCCCAGCATATACACTAGATTTTCTTCTATGTGAATTTTAGATAGTCTTTTCAGTATAATTAATTATAAGTTGTAGTGTGGATTTGACATTCCCGCCAACATATTACAGAACAAATAAAAGCATGCAAAACAAAGAAACTCAAGCTGGGGTAATCTGGCAGGATCGCATCGACCTGTTAGAACAACGAAGCTAGGATGTAACGTTCGTAAACCGAGATACGTTCGTTCGTCAATATCTTGGGGATCTCTAGTAAGCACTTACCGGTAGTAGTTAGATCCGTGGTTAAATTTTCGCTCATGTTTAAAAATTGTCAAGGATATACCAAGTATTACAATGATCTACTACGTATAAACTTCGAATATTACGAAAAACTAAGGATTGTCTTATCCCAGGAATAGATTACCTTAGCCGTTTTTGGCACAACTTTATGGAATTTTGGATCCCCAATGCTCTTCAACTTTGTACTTTTTGGTTTATAACTATTTTGATATGAGCGTCACTAATGAGTCTTATGAAGACGAAAAACGCGTCTGGCGTACTAAATTATAATCCTGGTACCTTTCGTAACTAACTATGGCAAACCTACGGATATGTACGGACAGATTTCTACAAATGATGCCGGAACGTATCCGTAGCTAGCTATAGTCCCGCGTCAGATCCGTGAATGTGTGACCTAGGCATAAGATCTGATTATATAAATATGACATCTATTCCAGCTAACATATAATAAGTGTACATTGTTTAAAACTAATGTTGAACTTTCCGTTTACCTGTGAATTATCTTAATTACGAATATTTACCTGCAAATGGATGTATCATCTCACAAATATATGGTTTACTAAAACTGTCAATGGTTTTTGAAATTCAAATGTATAACTTCCTCTTAACCTCTGAATAACAATCTTTTATTCAAACAGTTACCTTGACATTCGTTAGGCTGAGTACATGTTACATGGTCTGTACTGTTACCTGTATAGTTGTTCCCACCATATTGCGGATGTGGATTAGAACAGGTGCGAGATCGTAAACTGGTTCCTACACCACATGTTACACTGCAGGTAGTTTCGCTCCAAACACTCCATGATCCATGCACTACAAATTTTAACTAAAATTCTTAAAATATAATCTGAATTAAAAAGCAAACAGTTAATAGGATTTCTTTGCAATAAAATTGTCTAAAATGCTAACGTTGCGAACGAGTCTCGAATAAACTGTAAAAATAAGAGACACAATTATCTTACCGCACCATGCTTATCTAGAAACTTATAGCAGAGAAGAAAATTGTTTCTGAAATTGTATTTTATTTTAAAGCACCTAATATTTCTGCCAAAAAAATAGTTGATTTTCTGCTATATCGAAAACTGCAGCGGACAGAACTTTGATTGCAACTCTTTTAGTATGTTAAATTTTTGCCAAGAGTTACAATCTATTTATATATAATTGATATGATTGACATGTGTATTACTGTGATGTTATATCAACGTTAAATAGAATCTTTTTCTCCACATACATATTAAGTAAAAAGTGTTCGAATATTTAACTGTCACTATTTTTGTAACTGATCTATTATTGAAATTGATACCTGGACAAGGGTTATACTGCAGGCACTTGACATATTTATTTCTACGTCCTGCACATTTTTTCCCGCCTTGTTGAGGAAATGAGTTTGAACATTCGCGATACTGCAAACGGCAACCAACACCACACGTTACACTGGAAGGTGTATCTATCCAACTGCTCCAATGTCCATCAACTATGGAATTAAGAAGTATGTCATCAAATTAAGGCCTTAACGTAAAACCAAATTATTAAGTGAAAACGAATTCTGGCGCTGTGTTTTTTTTTAAATCATTGCAATTTACTTAACTATTTGCTGCTCATTGTTTCCGTGAAAATGAGAATTGAGATAACAATATATGCGATACAATATTGTACCGTAAACAGCTAGCTACATCACACATAAAACTGCAATTTGTTTTTACCCATCTACTTTTTTTTTTATCAACAAGATATGTAAATGTAACCTGAAATTATAATGAGAATTAAACTGCGAGTGAATTCGATGTTTTGATTTGTATCAGCCTAAATAACAAATTCCTTAACAGTTCTGCATGCAGCTGCCACGTTCAATCAACATAATGAAACTTTCAAATAAAATCAACTGTCTATATCGAGGACTTTGTTCTAAGTAAAAGATAGTTTAAAGAATGAATGTGTTTTTTCAAACAGTTATATTAACAGTGGTGTTTCGAGAAATTTTTTAAACAACTTTCAATTGGTACTCCTTCCGCTAAGTAAACTTTCACGTACTGTTATATTAACAATACAATATCCAGTTCATAGTAATAACGAAGTGATCCTCAAATATCTGACGGTGTTTTTTATATTTTCTTTTTCATTGTGAAACTAATCAGAACATTTGCAATACCGTTATCAGTATCCAACATCACACGGTACACCTCTGAGTGTTACCTTGTATATAGGTATGATTTACAGTTTAAAGAAACTTTTACAAAAACTGATGATTTAAAAATCATTAAAAATATTTTGTGACTCCCATAATTATAAATTGGGCGAAATATGCTGGCGTACAGCTTTTAAAAAACAATCATCATGTTTAAACCCCGCCACATTATTTATGTGCCTGTCCCAAGTCAGGAGCCTGTACTTCAGTCGTTGTTTGTTTATGTGTTACATATTTGTTTTTTTTCTTTCATTTTTTTTTTTACATATAAAAGGCCGTTAGCTGTCACTTTTGAATTGTTTTACATTGTCTTATTGGATCCTTTTATAGCTGACTATGCGGTATGGCCTTTGCTTATTGTTGAAGGCCGTACGGTGAACTATAATTGGAAATGTCTGTGTTATTTTTGTCTTTTGTGGATAGTTGTCTTATTGGCAATTATACCACATCTTCTTTTTATATCGTAGGTAATCAAAATATAAACAATAACAGTAAAGGTATTATCGAATACAATTTTACTAAACTTATACATTCAAATTTTATACTAATCACCATACAAAATTTTTAACTGATTGGCGAATTATCAATAGATATTTGCATTTACCTCTCACAAAGCAGAAAATTACTTAAAGATCGCGATAATATTCTTAACTTTTGTTGATGCCATTACAATCGCGCAAATTTCATCGTTTCCTAATTTCATGGAAAGATTATTTTAAAAGGTAATTCCTTTTGGTTTAATCTTATTAGTTTTTGAAGAAAAGAATCATTATATTTTGTTTTTTGTTTCATTTAAAATTGTCGTTAGGGAAACGTGATTCGATTTTTTTCATTAAGCTTAAAACCTAAATCTTTTTCAAATCAATAATTGAATGGAGAAAAAACTAATTTGAAGGTTTGTGATACTAAACTTGAAAACGATAGATTCGAGGAAAGATCCAACACAAAATTCCCTACATTCAAGAGGCTACCATGTGTTTTTAGTCCACCATAAACGGCTCCGGCATAAAATTAACCATTCAATAGTGCAAAATAACAGCCTAATTTATAACCAAAACGTTTGAATAAAATCTAGTATGACAAACACACGCCAACAAATGAACAACATATGTGTTAAACATGTTCATAACGTGGGACAGTGGTGTATCAGTACAACATAATAAACGCACTTTTCAATCTACCCTTGCGAAAGTAATATTATAGCAGACGGATAGAAGCGCGTACGGACTTCGGTATACCATAGTATTTCTTCAAACGAAAATTGGAGATTTTAATCCGACTCTTTTTGCCGAGCTGGTGAAAAAGGTAGCATTAGTGTTCCGCTGTTCAAAGATTAATTATGTGACAGAAAACAAACTATAACCGAGGATAATATATCAATAAAAGATGAACAAAAGACACAGTGAAGTGCAGCATAAAAAACACGACAATGTTACACACAGGGAAACGAACTCTACGATAACAACCGCCATTTTCCTGAATTGGTACAGAACAATTTAAGAAAAAAACAGTGGGTTGAGCCTGACTTTGAGGCTAGCCGAACCTTTCGCTTTTATTGCAATGTTAAATATACCACTGAAAGGACAACAATACATGGATATAGGAAGATGTGGTGTGAGTGCCAATGAGACAACTCTCCATCCAAATAACAATTTAAAAATTAAACCATGATAGGTTAAAGTACGGCCTTCAACACGGAGCCTTGGCTCACACCGAACAACAAGCTATAAAGGGCCCCAAAATTACTAGTGTAAAACCATTCAAACGGGAAAACCAACGGTCTAATCTATATAAACAAAACGAGAAACGAGAAACACGTATATATTACATAAACAAACGACAACTACTGTACATCAGATTCCTGACTTAGGACAGGTGCAAACATTTGACATGAATATAGTACAAATAAATTCGAAAATATTCTGGACAGAAAAAAAACACCTTCATTTTGACATGCTAACTACAGAATAACAACGAACACGTTAAACAACCTAGGACAACACACATAAATACATCAACAGATCCACGAATGTACTTATCTTGTTTCTTGATGACAAAAAAACAATACCAAAAGAAGTGGATACAAAAATGAACTTTGGTGTATATTTGATAATTACCCAGATGTCATCCCTGGATTACTGGTATCTAAGTTTATGTGTGAATATTTCGGGTTGATTTTAAATTAACATTACAATTCTGCATATACCATATACTTCAAGTTACCAGATACACGTATAATACTACTACATGTATGAACACATGCTATTGATAAATACACCTACCTGTTTTGTCAAGCTTTTTGTTAATCCTTCGTTTAATCCGTTTCTCGAACTTTCGCATTTCTTCTCTCACCAAATTCTTCTCCTTTAAAACGTTGTCGTTTAGATTTGTAAAGCCAATATTTGTGGAATGTGCCAGTTCGTGTAAAGAATTATTCAATAAAATACAAGAGGATCCCACGGAAATCCGCGATTTTTTAGAATTAAAATTTTCTTTTAATTATCTAAATCACGTTGCTGTTGTGATGTAAGGTTTTGTAAAGCCACGTTATTTTGACTTGGGGTATTCTCTTCCGACATTACTTTCCCCATTTTTTCCACAGTGCCATTAAGCCTTTTTTTTTTTTTTATAAATAATGGTTTTGATTTTTCAGAAAATCAACTTCGCGATTAACTCTAAAAATTAGTTCGTTGTAATTGCTTTCCAATTTTTTAGACATGGATTTTTCTATATTTAACTCACGTTGCTGTTCTGAAGTAAGTGTTTGTAATGCCTGGATCGTTTGATTTAAGAATTTTTCATTTGTAATTAGTTTCTCCATTTTGTCCACAGTTGTGTTAAGCCTATGATTTAAACCTTGGTTTTGTTAAATCAGAGTATCAATTTCACTTCTTTCATTCTGAACTGTTTTAAGAAGATTATGGAAATTGTTTGCCAGTACTTTCACTTGCGCGTCCATTCTTTTAACAAGATCTTCATCCACTATTTCAGCATTCCCGGAACTTACGTCTAATAAAAATCCGAAACAGACAAATGACACAACAGTAAAATCAAACAACCACATTTTGTTCAATTAATCTAGAACAATAACACATTAAAACCATCATCATCATCATCATCATCATCATCATCATCATCTCATCATCATCATCATCATCATCATCATCATCATCATCATCATCATCATCATCATCATCATCATCATCATCATCATCATCATCATCATCATCATCATCATCATCATCATCATCATCATCATCATCATCATCATCATCATCATCATCATCATCATCATCATCATCATCATCATCTCATCATCATCATCATCATCATCATCATCATCATCATCATCATCATCATCATCATCATCATCATCATCATCATCATCATCATCATCATCATCATCATCATCATCATATCATCATCATCATCATCATCATCATCATCATCATCATCATCATCATCATCATCATCATCATCATCATCATCATCATCATCATCATCATCATCATCATCATCCGGGTTATTTTATTCAACAGGTCATGTGTTACGTCTTTGATAATTAGAATGACTGTACTTAAAACAACCGATTAATGTCTCAACAGATTACTCTAATAAGTTCAACTTTCAATATCATGATAATACTTTTCATGTTTTGCTTTGCTTAAATTTGTCGAATTTGTGCTTTGTCCTCTACTAAAAACATCACATAAATTAGAATCGTGGCCTCTAGTTTACACTTTTGTAGCATGCATATAAACCTTTTCAATCATGAAAACATTTATAACGCAAATGTACAGATCAAACATTCTTGGGCTGTTATTTAGACGAATATATATATCCCGGCGAGGGAAGAACCAAAAATTTGCGAAAGCAAATTTACAGATCTAACATTGTTGGGTTGATGTTTAGACGAGTTGTATATACATTATGTACACAGCCATGTATCACCATCATTGATGGCGATCCGATGGATACATCTGTTGTAGGGTTGTCACTGACTCAGACGTACTTATGAATATAATTATTTTCTGTGACTGTATCTTACATTAATTTGTAGGATCCTTTACTATAGATAATTTAGCTGATCTGTAACAATAACATCTTCATGCCTTATATATCATGTACTGTAGTACGCCGCTAGATTAAAACTGACTTGGAAAGGTAACACATGCCCACCGTAAGCTCTTTTTTTTAGAGCCCAGGTGGTCGTGTGGTCTAGCGGGACGGCTGCAGTGCAGGCGATTTGGTGTCACGATATCACAGTAGCATGGGTTCGAATCCCGGCGAGGGAAGAACCAAAAATTTTCGAAAGCAAATTTACAGATCTAACATTGTTGGGTTGATGTTTAGACGAGTTGTATATATATATGTATATATATATATATATATATATAAACTTATATTTATTTTGTAATTTTACAAATTGATTGCACAACTGTTAATTGTATATGTAACTGAGATATGCAACACAGGAATGTTGAGTGTTTATTCGTCACATCCGTGTTACCACAGATAACGTAAGAATATCTATAAAATCTGCACCTATTAAGATAAGAAAACGTGTAGTATAGAGGTATCTGATCTAATGATGTTTGATCGAACCTGCATCTGTTAACAAACGTTTGTTTTTAATTTTTTATTTAATCACATGAATTTTTTTTTTTTAGCTTAGATTGATTGAGGCAAATAAACGTTCAGTGAAAACATAATAAATATTCAGGTAAAAGTAAATTATAAATCGATAAAGTACAAATGTAGGTTATATTTATATTGTTTTGTATCAATCATCGGTAGAAGCAATATTTGTATATACTGAGCGACAAAAGAAAAGATACACTTATCTATTATCAAATTTTCAAGAAATAGGTTTTACAATAACATTAACAATAACAATAATGTATGAATGACTGATAATGAACTATGCATACTAAAAGAATAAAGTACAGCGGAGTAACAGTTTTTGGCACAATTTCAAAAACAATAGATAAGATAAAAAATCTCGAATAACAGAACGTTTCATCAGATGTTTCAATTGAAAAGTCAATATCTCGTGTGTCGACCATTGGCATTAATTACTGCTTGAAGCGTACGTCGCATAGACAAGACAATTGTGGAAATTTTAGCCTGAGGCATGTTGTTCCACTCCTGTTCCACTCCTGTTGTAATGCTTGTGACAATTCTTGCAGTGTAACAGGTTGGCGTTGCCTTGTGCGAATTTTGCGGTTGAGTTCTTTCCATATGTGCTCGATGGGATTCATGTCAGGAGATTTTGATGGCCATGGCAACACATCGATGTTTTGTTGCTGCAAGTAGGCATTTGAAACACGAGCAGTGTAGGGACGGACATTTTCATGCTTAAATGTAATTCCAGATCCATATCTATTAAAGAAATCAACCACTTCCGTTTACAGAATTACATCTTTATAGCGTTGGGCATTTAGTGTTCCATTGACTCTCACGAGATTAGTCAGATTGCTCGTAGATATGCCATCCCAAACCATGACACTACCACCAACAAATCTGTCATGGTGTTGGACACAACAATCTGCAAGTCGTTCACCTGATCGTTTATAAACTCTTGCTCGACAATCTGAATGCTGGAGAGTGAATATAGACTCATTAGAAAACAAGATATTGCTCCATTTATTATTGAGTCTCTATCGTAAACGAACTTGACACCATCTTAACCGCTCTTGTCTGTGTCTTTGTGTCAGTGTCGGTTCCCTATAAGCTCTTCTAGGACAAAGATTAAAAGACCGGAGTCTTCTTTGGACTGTGTGTGCACTGATACGTCTGCCCTGAACAACAGCATTCGATGTCGTAGGAGGCATAAACCTATCCCGCAAATGCCGTACACGAATGAATCTGTCGTCAGCAATTGTTGTTACCCGTGGCCGCCCAGACCGAGGTCTATCCGCCGTAGATCCAGTCCTTTGTAATCTCTGCTGTAGCCGATATAATGTCAAACGTTTACAGCCAATTGCTCTTGACACGGCAGTCATACCCATGCAATCTTGAATCATGCCAATTGCACGTTCCCGTAATGCGGGCGTTAGACGGGTTATTTTGAAATGTTTTCTTCAAATTTTGTGAACTTACGACTGGATACAGTAACAGGTGTTGAACAACATCAAATTAAGTCGAATTTTACTTATAGATTTCTCTGCACGTGCAAATTTTCCAAAATTACAATTTTAAAACTCACCTGTTGTACAGGTAAAAATCAATGTGTATAGGACGTAGTTTTACCTAATAAACGCGTGTTTCAAATCTAATTTTTACATCCTATAAATATTACAAAAAAAAGTGTATCCTTTCTTCTGTCGCTCACTATCGATAAACATCTATAGACTTATTCTATTTCGAAACACAGTTTAACGTTGTGTCATATATCCTGCATTAACATCCGTGTACAAATCAGTATGGCCTTCCGTAGAAAAAAACGAATCTTTCTTTTAAATTTGTTCTTTTCGATCCATACAGGAATTGTAGAATTGAAGTGCTGCTGTGTTCGGTTTTAAGTGTATTATTTCAGAATTGATAGAGTTAGAGGATCTGCTTACCCTTCCGAAGCACCTGAGATCACCCATAGTTTTTGGTGGGGTTATTTATTCTTTGGTGTTGAGTTTGACTGTTCCTTTGGTATCTTTCGTCCCCTCAGTATGTTACAATTTTCCTCCATGTTTCGGTGCATTGAGCCACAGTCGTGACTTTTTTCTGACCATGATAGTAAGTGAAAAGGAAAAGAAATCATTTTCCAGCTTTAACACCAAATATTTTGAGAATATTTTTACTTTTTTATGAAATCAAAAGTACATGTCTTATAAGACTAAACAAACAGGCAAAATAAAGTAACTTCAGTTTTTAATGTGATTTCATGACATAGTAGATGTGTTTGAACTAAATAGTATCAGATAAAGACCGATTTATTTGCAAATATATTCTAATTTTTTTTATAAAAGCCTCATCCCCTTGAGACGCAAAATCTGACACCCTGAGTGACACTCTATATTTTGGTAAGGAACTAGTTTTAAACCCAATTAATTTGAAATAAGAAGCTGGTATTTGGTCTAGTTCCATGATAGGAATTAAATTAAATGATACTGGTGAAAATCGTTTTTAAAGTAGATTTTATCCAGAATTTGCATATGAAGCCTCAAAATCTGCAACACGGAAAACTAGGGAGAGGTGTTTGAGGAAACAGAGCACTGAAAAAAAGTAAAAGCACAAAAATACCGAACTCCGAGTAAAATTAAAAAAGGAAAGTCTCAAATCAAATGGCAAATTCAAAAGTTCAAACAATTTTAAACGAACGGATAACAACTGTAATATTCCTGACTTGGTACAGGCATTTTCTTATGTAGAAAATGGTGGATTGAACCTGGTTTTATAGCTAGTTAAACCTCTCACTTGTATGACAGTCGCATCAAATTCCATTACACTGTCAACGATGCGTGAACAAAACAAACAGACACAATAGGTAAAAATATCAAACAAGGGGTACAGCAGTCAACATTGTGTTATCGTCTTAATCATAATAAAAACAACAAATGTAACGAAGCACAAAAATGCATACATCAAATTTAACATTCTCATTTTTCTTATATTTTACGATTGTATTTATCTATGTAAAATCCACTAAAAAAAAGATGTAACGACACTGCTTCTGCTTGCAGGATCTAAGTTATGTTTCAGCTCCTTCCGTGCAATACATTATATGGTACTAAGAATTCTAAAAAACTTTTGATACTTGAACTTATTTTGATAGTTTTTCTTCGCTTCGAAATTGCCACCACGTGTCAAATATAGCCGACACCCCGCATGTGGCGTTCAACACGGTGGTATCACTTGATTCTTTCAAATATTCTACTTTCTATGTAATGATTCGATATGGTGTGTCCTAGAAGTGAAAATATGTCCAAATTGTACCGCTCACTATATTTGCAGCATGATTCCATCCTGCAATTTAAAAGAAAGCTATCTTGGAATCATGATTTTGTTATTGGTTTGAAACTATGTCCTTGATTTTATTGTTTAAAACCGATCTGGTAAATACTACTTCTATGCCATGGTTAAGGCGAAGAAGAGGTTGGGGATTCGTAAACATGTTTAACTCCGCAATATTTTATATATACTGTCTCAAGCTGAGTGTCTGTAAGGCCATGAATATTGTTTGCTCATCAATTACTTTGTAGACATACAATTTGTCATCAGCACCAAGCTTAACTGCGAAATACTTTCTTGTAAGATTGGACAGGTTTTCGTTCCCTATACGACCAAAGTGCAGCATGAATTCAACAAATACCTAAAACATAAAAATATTTGTCATACATTTACATGTATGTGGTATAAAAATTACCTTATACTGCAAAAGCTGTGCATCCTCCAGATTTTTACAAAAATATGAGTACATATTCTCAATATCACTCTCTTTTATGGAAGGGTGGTGTTTAATTGCAGCTAACCCAAGGCGCTTGGGTTCCTTTGTCATACCCTTGAAGGATTTACAGGATTTTTTGAATATATCTTCATTGCAAATGTCTATGTCCCTTCACTTCTGTATATGTCTGTTTAAACCTTGTCTATAAGATTGCATAGTTGTCTTTTTATAATGTTTACCCTCCTTACTTCTCATTTCCAAATAAGATGAAACCAATGTATCGTCCAGTTGATCAACAGTGAACTGTTCGAATTCTATCGGCTTACTTTTCTCGGTCAAATATTCCCTGAATAGTTTAACTGCTGTCGTACTGTATTCTGCCTTTTTGTGTTTTTTGTTTCTATATTTCCATTATATCGTCCTTTTCATCTTGTTCCAGGGACGCGAATCTACCTTCCGCCATCTGTTCCGCCATGATCGTCTGCAACTACTGCAACAGTCTAGACAGGAAGTCGAGAAGAACATGTGACGACAATTGAGTTTTTTTAAATGTATTTTTTAGCAACATGCTGTATGCTCTGTACCACATGCTGTTTTTGACCTACGAAACGCTAAATATAGCAGAATTAGCGTGCAGTCTGAGTAAATATTGTTAATTCGTATATTTTAACAAATTTGATTCGTTTAGAGATAGTCACATGTTTAACTTTATTTTCGGAGGTAGAGAGAAAACGGCGGATAGCAAAAAGCATATTGACCGGCAAAAAGCATATCGCACGGTTATTTTTAGAATATCTAAAAACCGATATACTTTGTGACGTCATGTAATGAATTTCAAGATATTGTTTAACGCTTTATAACACATGATATCTGTCATCGATGTAAAAAAAAAAAAAAAAAAAAGTAAATGAAATAACAACTAATATGTTGTTACTGTCAAGGAGACAATGTAATATCTATAAAATTCCAATAATCCTAGATGACGATTTTGATTCAAATATGGTAGAAAATTAATAATATAACAAATATAGCCTTTGTATGATGTCAATACAGGATATATCGACCCAAAGAAGTATATCGACCTCGGACTTCGTCCTCTGTCTATATACTTCTTTCAGGTCAATATATCCTTGTATCGACCACATACAAAGGCTGTATTTGTATAATACAAATGAACATGTGACCAAGTCTTAACGAATCATAAATTGCTAAAATAATACGATTATTAGTATTAAAGAATAAATAAAATAATTTTGATGTTCGTAGTACGAAGAAGTGAACATTTGTAGTAATTTCAAATAAAAATTTCAAAGCTGGTATATAAGAAAGTACAATTTGAGAGTACTTGCAGTTACTGACAGCTTGTTGAAAGCCAAAACATTTATAATAAAAAAAATCATGCATCAAAAACTAAAATCAACTAAAACACTTCCCAAGGAATTAGTATTTTAACGTCATGAAAAGTAAAAGAAGACATGACAAAAGGAGTGGAGTAAAGACCTTATTGTTAAAATTGTAAAGAAAGGAGATCGAGCATGTTGTGGTAACATATATACAGAGGCATAACACTACTTTCTGTGTCAAGTAAGGTATTCACTAAAATTATCATCCAAAGAATACAGGAAGGGATAGATGGAGAGCTAGGAGAAGAGCACGCTGACTTTAGAAGTCTTTGAAAAAGCGCTTAATTCCATACACAGGGAAAGCTTATAGTCCATCTTAAAAGCTTATCACATCACAGACAAACTCATCAAAGTTATAATACTCATTTACGATTCATTTGAGTGTGCAGTTATAGACGACGGAATACAATCAGAATGGTTCAAAGTAAAAACAGGAGTAAAACAAGGATGCAAGATGTCTGGCTTCTTATTTCTGTTAGCCATTGACTATTTCATGAAGCAAACAATAAAAGACCATGAAACAGGAATTAGATGGAAATTTACCATCAAACTAGAATACCTTGTTTTTTACGGACGACCTAGCACTACTATCTTTGAAATTCCAACATATACAGCTGAAAACAAGTAAACTTCAAGAAAATGCCGGCAAAATATGATTAAAGACAAACATATCGAAAACAAAAGTAATTCGGATGAACACCACAAATAACCCAGTGAAGTTAAATGAGAAAGACCTAGAGGATGTTGATACCTTCACGTACCTAGGAGGAATAGTTATAACAAAAGGTGGCTGTGATAATGTAATGGACAACAAGTTGAAGAAAGTTAAGGCCAACTGTGCAGGCTAAGAAAAGTATGGAGATCATCAGTACTGTCATTTACAACAAACTATTTAATAGCTGAAGTCGTATCAATCCTACTGTATGGATGTGAAACCTGGGAAACAACTGAACATGACAAAAATAAATTAAAACCCTTTCAAAATAGATGTCTGAGACAGATATTGAAAATAAGATGGCATAATACAATCTCAAATGAAAACCTCCACATAAGAGCTGGAACAAAGAAGCTCAGTGATGATATAATAGAATGGCATTGGATATGGATTGGCCATGTACTTAGGATGGATACCAATAGTATATTATGTTCAGTTGCACTGACATGGAAACCCAAGGGAAAAGGGAAAGTTGGACGACCTAAAACCATCTGAAGACAGACTGTAGAGACAGAACGAAGATTTTGTCGTTGATGACTTTTTGAAGATTTATTGCACTAGTGCAATATTAGAATTTATAGAGGTTTGTTTGTACGAGGAAGGAACGTAACATTTTGTACAACGAAGAGCTGACGACAAGAGAAAATTTATTCGTGCGTTATGTGTATAATTTAAAAGTTTTTCAATATTTGTATTACGTTTGATTTTAATTTTAAAATTTGATATCAAGATATTTTTCATTAAAAGAAAACTGAAATATGTCTATGGGACACAGATGATGACCACGCTTGCTAAAATGTGATAAAGGAATATAACTCAATAACCTTAGAAGTTGTATGGAAATAAGCATTGTGCATAGGTTTCACAACTTTCGGTTGAAGCGTACAGTACTTAGGTTCAGCTTGTTTTCTAATTAGGTGTAATACCACCATTGATTTTCCCCTATTAGCCTTTGTTAAATTTGCATCTTTTCAAAAAAATGTGCAGACTTTAACTTCGTTTCAAATAAAGAAATACTTGGCATGAGTAAAGTTTTATCCTGTCCAGTTCTAGACCTACTTTCGTATACAACCGGATGTGACGTACCATGATTTGGTGGTATTACACCTTTAGAAAGAAGACCTTTTTGTTCAATAAACTGAATGTGACTTTTTTCCATTGTAATACTGGTTATTTAAAGCATTTCTGTCAAGTTTTGTCATAATCAGTTTAAAAATTTGAGAAAAATCTAGTATAATGAAAGACGACATCTACACCGATTCGAGCAAAATTTCTTCGACAAATCCAAACCAAGCCGCATCAAGATAGCATAGAGTGTGGACCAATAAATGATCAAATGTCTATCGTATCTGCCTACAAACAGTTAAATATGATACACAAGATGATTTTAGGAAGATAAATACCACTAATGAACCTCTTTGTCTTCTTTATAAGGTCTCTTTGGGTCAATTTATACCTTTCATTTCCTCAAAATTTCAACTTTTCAGGCCATTAAATAAAAATAATGGGGTAACTTTTACTCATTTATGGTAGAAATGTTATAAGAAATGAGTAATTCAAGCATTTTAGCAGAATGAACAATCCATATAAAAGTTTACTGTCTCCAAGGAGGTTTCAATAAGTCCTTACGTAAAAATTAAATTTACACCGCGTTCCAAAGAAGGACATAAAAGGCTTATCTTTTAGTGAATAACTTGTCGTTACAACATTAAAAATAATTTCATCTAATTATAACTATATATTCATTTAAGTATTGCCTAGGAAAATGTTATATCATAGCAAAAAATTAGAAATAAGGAGAAAAAGCCCACCCCCCAAAAAAAATAAATGTATGCACTTAGTATGACTTGTTCTGTCAACTGAATATTCATGGTACAGTCCTATTTCAAGACAATTTTCTCAAAAAATGTGTTTTGGAGACTCAATCCACTCAGAATATTTCATTTTTTGTATTATTTCACTTAAATAACAAGAAATTTTAACACATAAGATTACTCATAAGGCCATACGTGCATGTACAGCTTCCAATGTTAGGTGTAATACCACCATTGATTTTCCCCAATTAGTCTTTGTTAAATTTGCACTTTTCAAAAAAATGTGCAGACTTTATCTTCGTTTCAAATAAAGAAATACTTGGCATGAGTAAAGTTTTATCCTGTCCAGTTGTATAGAAAAATTTTCACATAACATTTCATTGCATATAAGAAAATAACCATCATTGGAAGTTAACCAATCAAATTTCTCCCCTTATTCTATCTGTGTACAAGGTTTAGTCACCATGTAACCTCAAGATTACAAAATTTTCTATAGAAATCACAAATAAAAAATAATGGTGTTTTGAAATACCCAAGACATATGTTTATGACACAGAAATAGTTTTACTGCAATAAAATGTAGGATTAATTACCTACAACGGTCAAATTAAAGGGAATATTTTTTTAGACCTACTTTCGTATACAACCGGATGTGACGTACCATGATTTGGTGGTATTACACCTTTATAAAAGGGGATAACTCTGAAACGGTAAAAGTGAATCCACCAAAATCCAAACTTGAACTGTTTTGGGGTAAAAGCATTGTGTATATATTTCATGTCATTAAGTTTTAGGCAAACAGAAGTAAGCGAACAAAACCTAGAATGACGCATGTTTGTCTATTTGTAAAGGGACATAACTCTAGAACGGTTAAAGTGACGCTATCAAAATTCAATCTTAATCTGTGTGTTTTGTGGAAATAATAAAGCATTGTACATATATGTTTCATAACATTTATTTTAAAAAAAAAGAAATTTAAAAAACGAAAACGAAAACGAAAACTAAAAATTCAGTTATCAATACAGTTATAACATGTTATCAAGTGAAATAACTTTAGACTGGTAAAAGAAGTGACGCCATCAAACTTCAAACTCAATATGTGTTTCGCGGTAATAAGCATTTCATATCATTTGAATGAGGAAAACTAAAGTTAGAGAGCAGACACCAGTTCTTGGACATACGGACGGACAAACGGACGACTTTGTATCACTTCCACCTTTATATCAGGCTTTTCAAGGGCAGAAACCTTTACGGTCCAGAACCAATTAACAATGGTCAAAGGGAAACATCTTGTGACTAAAAAGCAATGCTAACATATAAAAATGAGCTACATATATACATAATGTGATGCGGTCAACTTTATCTTTTATATAAGCTTTGGATTTCAAATATTTTGGCTACGAGCATCACTGAAGAGACATGTATTGTCGAAATGCGCATCTGGTGCAATAAAATTGGTACCGTTAATTTTATTATTAGAATTACAAAAATAAATATGTAATTCCATCTGTTTAATTTAGTGCAATGCACATATGCATGAACGTATGTACATCACTGTACATGTGAAAGGTTAAAAAGAGACAACTTTTCTTATGTGTCTAGTTAAGTAAAAAGAATTGCAATAAAACAATAACCAGTACAATAATGCTAATGATTTTGCTAAGGCATTTTGAAGAGCTATATTCCTCTACTTTATTTATAATTTCTGCCATTTAGATTCCTTTTTATGCAAAAGATAATGCCTTTTCCTTAAAATCCTTTCAAATGTGGGGTACTTTTCCGAAAAATGTAGCTTGATAACAAGGAAATACATATTTTGTTTTTATTTTCAAACACATCATGACAACTTAGCAAAGTATGTCATATTTTGTTTTTGTCCAAATACAACCTTACATTTATATTTGCAAATATTTATAGCTCCCCAGGGGATTAAGCTTCACCGAACATAATGATTTAAATATGTACCTGTTTCATGAATACATGTAATATCCTCTCCTCATCTTTCTGTTAGCAAACATTTGCTCTCTTACACATTGACCCTGTTAATCAGATCATGTGTTGTTTCATTGAATGGAGTCCAAGAGTGAATTGTGTCATTCAGTTCCCTCGAATTTCTGCTGGACAGTGATATCGTGTAAATTTTCAATTTCGCAAGAAAATGTCTGTCTCGTGTTTTCAAGTTCCCTTTCCAACTGTTGCTTTTTCTTTCTGCGATGCAATATCTTGCTTATTATCATTGACTCTTTGACGCAAATTTTCTTTTTCCGTATCTGTAATTTTCGTCTCCTCACGATGTGTACTAGTATCCAAATAATTGTGGATTCTTGTACCAAACACTTAGCGTTGGCAAGATAATGACAGCATTACAAATACAATAGTTAAACACTTTTTCATTTAAAAAAATATTTAATATTTTTCTACATTTACATTTAATTCGTAATCTTCTTATATGTTTTCGTTACAACACCTCACAAAACACACAAAAGAAGGACACAAATGAGGAAAAAAAACACTGAAGAAAAATATGTTTAGCCCCAAGATAATTGAAAGCAATCGTATAAGCCAAATGAATAAAATTACACAAACAAAATGTAAAAAAGGCGTATATTATAATATAATTTCTACGGATGCACACTTGCGTAAAACTTTTCAAACTTTAAAAATAAACTTTAAACAGACTCTCATATCTAACACAGAAAAATATTAATAACAATAAAAACATCAGGATATTTTAAAAGAAGACAACACTGGTGGATTGAACCTAGTTTTTAGCGCTAAATGTCTCACTTGTATGACAGTCACATTAAATTCCATTATATTTACAAAGATGCTTTAACAAACAAACATAATAGGTAAAAAAGTCAACAAAATAGGTACAGCAGTCATCAATGAGTTACAAACTCAAAACAAACAAATATTTTACAAAAAAAACAAAAAGCATCCATTAATTTTAAAAACCAAATCCATTGCTTCGCGTGTTTTACGTCATAAAATGTAAACATCACATAGGACGAATTATAAAATAAATTTGTCGTTCAAAGTATTTTCAAAAAATTATAATTTCAAATGGGGAATGGTGGTATACATGATTCACATTTCAAAAGTATGTAAGAACTAATTTCAGAAACAGACTGAGTTTTAAAATTATTCAGAAGTACTTAAGAATTTTTAAGAACCCACATATATATGGTTAAAACCACTACGAGGGTAAAATTGATCCTACATTTCATTGCGGTAAAAAAAAATCTGAACCATAGATACATATCTGAGGTCTTTCAAAGGACCATCACTTTTGCATTTGATTTTTTTTTATAGAATATTTTGGAAACACGAGGTTACACAGGGAAAAAGGGAAAACAATTTGATTGGTGAACTTCCAGTGATGTTTTTTCCTTATATGCATTGAAATGTGTTCATTTTGTGGCATTTTGTCAATAGTACTGGACAGGATAGAACTTAACCTTCTTTTTTTTTTTTATCTTAAACAAAGCAAAAACTCAACACAAGTTTTTTTTAAAAGAGCAAATCTAACAAAGACAAATAGAGGGAAATCAATGGTGGTATTACATCTAAAATCAGTCTTTGTTTTCGCAAGCTGTAATCATTTGAATATTTTTTTTGTAGTTTTAAATTCGATATGAATTTCAATGAGACAACACACCGGCCAAATCACAATTTGTAAAAGTAATCCATTATAAAATAAAGTGCCGTCTGGAACAAGAAGCCTTGGCTCACCCTAAACAGCAAGATATAAATGGTCCCACAAAAGACTAGTGTAAATTCATTCAACGGGAAAATCAACGGTCTTATCTATATATAAAACGAGAAACGAGAAACACTTATAAGCCACATCAACCAACGACATTTACTGAACATTGGACTTCTGACTTAGGACAGGTGCAAAAAAATTGCAGCGGGTTTAAACGTTTCAATAGGCTTCAACCTTCGCCCTGATCAGAAACAATAGTGTTACACCACAATATAGAAATACACACAATGAAATACCAAACGATTGAAATGGCTTAATTCAAACAAAAGACAAATTAACACTAATGTGCATACAATGGACGAAGAAATTTGATATTAGATAAAATGTTAATCCAATATCAATACATTTATATATATATTAAATAGTGTGTGTATCTGGAATGCTGTCTTGTTGAAAAAAGTCCACATCTCGTTCTAATTAACGAAATTAAGCATCGAGAAAGCTATATGAATAGAATCACAGAGTTCACGATATTATAAAATAGAGAGTAGAAATGCGAATTTATCAAAAAGACAACTACTCGACAAAAAAGCAGAAAACTGGAATAGGTCACCATTTTGTTTTGACTCAATGAGAATCCTGCCGCCGGAAATGCATTTGATTTTTTTTTATAGAATATTTTGGAAACTCGAGGTTACACAGGGAAAAAAGGAAAACAATTTGATTGGTAAACTTCCAGTGATGTTTTTTTCTTATATGCATTGAAATGTATTGTGGCATTTCGTCAATAGTACTGGACAGGATAAAACTTAACTTTTTTTTTTATCTTAAACAAAGCAACAACTCAGCACTAGTTTTTTTTAAAAGAGCAAATCAAACAAAGACAAATAGAGGGAAATTAATGGTGGTATTACATCTAAAATCAGTTTTTGTTTTCGCAAGCTGTAATCATTTGAATAATTTTTTTTATAATTTTAAATTCGATTTGAATTTCAATGAGACAACACACCGGCCAAGTCACACTTTGTAAAAGTAATCCATTATAAGACAAAGTGCCGTCTTCAACACAAAGCCTTGGCTCACACTAAGCAGCAAGATATAAATGGTCCCACAAAAGACTAGTGTAAATTCATTCAACGGGAAATTCAACGGTCTTATCTATATAAAAAACGAGAAACAAGAAACGCTTATAAGCCACATCAACCAACGACAACTACTGAAAATTGGACTTCTGACTTAGGACAGGTGCAAAAAAATTGCAGCGGGTTTAAACGTTTCAATAGGCTTCAACCTTCGCCCTGATCAGAAACAATAGTGTTACACCACAATATAGAAATACACACAATGAAATACCAAACGATTGAAATAGCTTAATATAAACAAAAGACAAATTAACATTAATGTGCATACAATGGACGAAGAAATTTGATATAAGATATAATGTTAATCCAATATCAATATATTTATATATATATATATATATATATATATATATATATATATATATATATATATAGAAGAGGTAGAAATGGCATTATTGACGTGCTATCTTCTTTGATTATATTGTCCTTCAACTCCCATGTTTATGCGTCCATCAAAACCCACAGGAGAATGTTGCATTTTTATTATCTTGATATACAGGTATAGTCGCACAATATTTAAATTAAGCAATGCCATACTGTTTAGATATTTGCCACGCAGTCAATCAGGTTCTCTGTGGTTAATTTCATACATTTTAATGTTAAAACTGCTGATCATTCTTAAATAAATTGAACAGCCAGATAAAATTGACCAAAAGCCAAATAAAAGAGGATAAATACGGCAACAAGTACTGAAAGACTGGACTTAATGTTCAGTCTTTTGAGATTAGTTCAGTTGGAAATCGGTTTCAACTTTATGTATAAGCTGATTTTTTTTTTTAAATGTTTTCCAAATCATTCTTTTTAGGGGAATATGATAAAAAAAATAATCAACAATACTATTAAGCATTTTTGATTAGGTCTAAAATTATTTGCAGTTTGAACAAGAATATAGCCGGTTTTACCGCTTAACTAGAAACTTTTTCTTGAATAAAACCGGCAACTTTATAGTTCAATTAAGCTAATTAAAACAAATATCATGAGGGAACTTTGACACTTGGGACTGCTATTGTTAGTGTCAAACAATTATTTTTGGTTATTTATTTCTTCTAATGTTTTACTGTATTTATGTATCCATGTTGAGGGTAAGTCCTGAGATGTTATGGCGGCACACAAATGAAATAAAAAGTATTTCCTTAACAGATCACATTGATAATATGCATTAAGTATTTCCAGACATAACAAAGATCTTTCTGTGTTTCGAAGATTTTTCAGGGATTTGAGGTTTTCCTGTGACCAAGTAATGTTATCTTGAGATGCTTAACTTTACTTTAGCAAATACCTCCTGAATACATCTGTTCAATTGATGTTTGAAAATATAAGGGGTCTACAAGAGAAGGAAGGGTTGATAATCGATTGAATGTCTAATGAATGAACCCAGAACTTATATAATAGTCCTGCCGATTGGTGCAGAATTTATCACTTGATGAGGAAAACATGAAATTTTGCACAGTAGTTCTTAGTTATATACCCTTTGATTTCAGCTATGGACCCACTCTGAATAATCCAATATGGCTGCCATTTTCAAGATGGCGGACAAACGTTATAAATATCAAGATTGTCCGCAAGGTATTCTATATTATTTCGGAAATTAAAGAAATGATTCTTTAAAAATGGTCTTCCTGTTCTTGAATTTGTTAAAAAAAAATTATTATTTCTATACATTTGCAAATACGGCTGCATATACAAAAACAAATAGTGAAATTCAAAATGTTAATCAATATGTTACATGTTATTGTAATTGTTCTTTAAACACTTTTAGTTTTAATGGTTGAAATGAAATAGGTTGAAGCGAGTCAATTGAACTTTAATAAAGGTCGGTTAAATGTGGTGGAATATAAGGTAACTTATCTTTACTTTGAGGCAGTCTCTTCAATGCCACGTCTTACGTCACTTATCGCGTTTTATCTGCCGTACCCACTTCATCGTCAAATTATTATATGTAATCAATCAGTGTACCTTTCTTGCGGATAAGACGATTGCCATTATTTAAAATGGTTAAGGGGCAGTTATTTCCTTTTCCAACTACGTGCGAAACCAACTCTCAACTCGTCAGCGAGCATGGTCCTAAAATGCACTCCTGCCAAGCACTTTTATTAGTTTTAATGGTAACAGTATTTTCTGAGTTTGGCGGAACTGTGATGGTTCGTTTTATGCAAACTTGCTGAGTTGAAATTTCATCTCCACTTTTAACTAATACTGCATTTATCACTTTGTTTTTGATTGTAAATGTAGGAGCACTCAGATTTAACACTGCTCTCAGTGTGTCCAAAATATCTAGCCTAAGTATAACATCGTCTGTTAATGGCTCTTTGCACACATCCCATTGTATTTTTACTCTATCAATGTCGAGAGTCGTTCTTTTTAATCCTCCCAATAACAAGCTGTTCACCCAAACCACGTACAAGCGTTACGGTTTTCAAATTTCCATTATCTGCCGGAATTAATATCTCATTTGCTAATGTTATCATTACAACAGTGTCCACAGTCATGCTCACATTATGGTCATGTATAGTACCTAGTACTGCTAAGCTCTTTCAAATGGTTCGTCTGATGACAATATCGGACAAGGCCGTGGGCCTCTGTTCGATTTTGTGATGAGGTGATGTTTCATGGCCAATAGACTTCGAGCGTTGGCCGACAGGAGATGTTAACCGTTGTCCTTAGGGACTAGATGATCTCTTGCTAAGTGGGGTTTTGCTGGTCGATAGATATTAAACTTGGGGTTTTTTTTCAATGGCGATCTACCGCGATTGTATTGCCCAGGAGATCTTCCATATGTATATTAATCAGGTGATCTTCCATTGAACTGGAGATCTTCCATGATTATTTGATCAGAAGGACCAAGGTTGTATTGGTCGGCCAATCCATGGTTATGCTGAGTAGTTGAAAGCATAACATCAGCTAGTTTTGTCACAATTTGTGTGAGGTTATGCACCTCATTTTCTAAAGCACTGCTCATATTTCCCTTATCGGCCGGTGCTACTGCGCCATCAGTAAAGCAGAATTGCCGATAGGCACAATTGGCACTTTTTGATCCATGTATCGTCATCTGGTTGGCTATTGAGGTTTTCGATTGTTTTAATGCAGTCAGCTTGCTGTTATAGGAAGCCTGTTAGAGCTCCAGGAGCTGACGAGGTTGTCATAATTGGAGTGATAAATGTGGGAGGAGGATTTGCCATTGACTCGACGGGGATGATACCATAAGAAGGCACTGCAGTCAGCATTGGAGAAACTTAATAGGATCCACTTACAGCCAATTGTTTCTGTAATGGTATACTGCTCTAAACCAAATATTATTGACTCATAGTAGGTGGTAAGTGTGTGTAAGAAGACACATAAGCCTTTTGCTGGTATCATTGATAAGTACTAGAGGTTTCTAGTATGTTCTTAAATGGAGGTTGTTGCTGAATAATTTAAACTGTCTCATGCAGAACCAAGGGCCCTGACATAAGACTTTCGACTTTAGGTGAAGACACCTTCAACAGAGTTGGCGCGGTTGATAGTTCATGAGAACTATAATTGTGGAAAGACCCAAGGTAGGAATTTTGTTGTGTACTTTTGATAAACTTGCGTTGTACTGTCTGAGGTCAAATTTTGGTTTGATGATGTGTAAATTGCAGGAATTTTAACTTCTTTATTCCGATTGTCCACAAATTCATTTACAACAGATGCCAGTTATTGGAAGGTATCCTGCTGTTCAAAATGCACTTTTAAATTGAACTGTCTCCTTCCTCAGTTGTTGTCTGCTTGTCCGTCCGTCTCACCACAACATTGAATATCTTATTGGTCTGACCATCAATTCCGCCAAGCAATTACCACAAGCATTGTGGTCTATGCCGTGTTCAGACTGTTGAAGTTGCTGAGATATTGCTCCCATCTGTTCGTTATTAATATTCGTTGCCTCTTTCTGCTCAGCTTGCATCGTAACGAGACCACCACATATTTTATCAATTCGCACTTCGTTGTGTTTTATATTGCGGTAAATCTCTGCTGTTCATTACATTTCCTATCTACTAAAAATTCTTGGTACAATTGTTTAATAGTCATTTCTAAGTTGTCCTCTCTTAAAGCATCTTCAGCTGTGGGTTTCTCCATATCCCCAAGTGATTCAGTTTCTGCCATTTTAATGTTCTTGTCCTTGTTTTCCTCAATTCCTGCCATTTCACTGATATGTGTTTGAATGATTCTAAACTCACAGTATAATATTGCAAAATATAGCGACCCAGGAAATAAGATAGGCACTGAATTATATCTTAGGGCAGATAAATCCAAAATCACAGCTTTTATATGTGACCCAAGACAACAAATAGTGCAGCTTTTAATGTAAGCTTATACTGCTGCTTTTTATGAAAGGTACTACTTTGTGTATGAAATGACAAGCCAGGCAAAATCAATCAAAGAGCTAATAGCTCTGAGGTGAAAGGTGAATAAAAGGTAACTTGAATAACCATAAAAGAAGCCCCACTAACCCAGCCTGCTTTGTTCCATTATCGTTATGACGTGTGCTTTTTTCTTCAAACAAGAATGTGTATTAAGTACATGGATTTCCCATCGGTACAATCATTTTCTATGTTCAGTGGACTGTGAAAATTAGGAAAAATCTTTAATTTGGCAGTAAAATTAGAAAGACATTTATCATAATGAACACATGTGAACTAAGTTTCAAGTTGAATGGATTTCAACTTCATCAAAAACTACCTCGACCATAAACTTTAACCTGAAGCAGGACGGACGGACAGACCAGAAAACATAATGCCCATAAATGGGGAATAAAAATAGTAAGACTTGTTACATACCAGCCAACTTTTGAAAGTTCCCATGGTTTTTTTTAGGGCGCGACAACAATTTTAAAGGTTACAATTTTTAGCGAAGTATTTTGCACGATCTGGATTGTCTAGAAAAAGTGTCATATTTGTATGATGAACTTTGACCCTTCATTTAGAAAAGTTGTTCCAAATATGATGAATTTTCCAACTTTGGAGTAAAAATCTTAATTTTTTTTAATTTTTTTTCAACAGTTAAATGACCCCTTGTTTTAGGGACAGTCCCTCATTCAAGGTACCACTCATAATGATAATGGGGGGGGGGGGGGGGAGGGGGGTTCAAACTTTGTTGGTCTTTGTGAAAAAAGAAAAATACATTGTCCTTTAAATGAATTAATTAATACAAACATAAAATATGTTACAAGTATTGTCAATAAATTAGCGAAAAAAAATACTATTTATTATCTTTATGGTAGTACTGCATCATTGAATTTTGTCAATCAGCCATGCTTTTATCCTTAAGCTGTATAAGAACCTGCTTGCAGATAAAAATTCACATGCCATGTTCACGATTTTTACAACTAGATGAATACAACACAAGTTCAAAATCTAGCATGTTAGAATAATCTTCAGAGCAAACGTTTTTGATGGGCTTATTAATTGATCATGAGAAACAAAGAATTTGATTGGCTGAACACGATCGTCTTACCTTGGGAACAAAATAAGGAACAGATGATTTTCACTAAATCGTGTTTTAGAGTTTTTTTAACGATACCCTTAATATTAATATTTTTTAATAAATGCAAGGACGTATTATAAAACGTCCTTGATAGAATAAAGAGAATGAACACAGGGCGAACGTACTATACGGGCGAAAGACCTCAAAACGAAAACAGACCAAGGGCGAACATGTAAACAGGGCGAGTTGTCCCGATACCAAATTCATGCATGCTTACTACAAATATCTACAGTAAAAACATCCGGTTGCAAGTAAACAAATAACGTTCATGTAGATGAGATGAAATGTAATAATTTACATAAATAAAAGGCTACTTATTTACGATAGTGATTGTTTTTCAATCCTAATTTACAAATTTAATGATTCAGGTGCTTAATCATGTGTAGAAATCGGTGTCAGGAATCAGAAGTTGTTATGAAATTGTAATACACAGAAACCAATGCGGCATAATAAGGTTCAATGATTTTAAAGTCGGCACCATAGGCCTTCAGAAGACTTGAAGTCTTCTTCCACCAATAAGACAGATTTGGGACAGAGACTAAATGACCCTACACATCAATAAAATGCATAAATTCTGGTCAATTCTCAATAATAAATAATTGGTTATTTTTTCTAGGCGGCCATTTTGAAAATAGCTGCCATTCTGAATTTCAAAGATATATCAACACAAAATCTTGTTAAGTACACCAAGTCATTCAAATATGTTGATTTTTGTGCTTCCAGCATCAAATCCACCGTGGTTTGTGCAATACTGTAAAATATTTTAGAATGTATGGCAGATGGCAGTCATCTTGAAAAAAAATGTCAGTGAATGTTAAAGGTCCGTAGCTTATATTGCTCAGTACACAAAAATGTACTATCATGCAAAATTTGATGCTTTCCTCATTATTTGAGCAATTTTTTCACCAATCGGCTGAACTATAATTATCATCTTCTAAAAAATCATAATACGAAATACAAAAACAGACACATAATATTTTATTAACAAATTTAACAATAAAAGTATATTACCAAATCTCACATAGTTTAAACAATAACAACTAATACAATTATACACACTGTGGCAGCTAAAAACATGTACTTTTATTTTATAAATAATCTGTCCAAAATATCTGTAATCTTTTTTACCTTAAGCTACATTAATCAACAAAAAATAACTCTCACTAATTAAATGGTCATGGTTTTTTACTGTATCTTATAGCTATCTTTGTTTTTAGTAATCAGCATATTGTATTTAAATTTCAACTTCAGGTTATTACATAATTTTAATTCCAAGTAATTTTATGACAGGCAACTTATAGAGATGTGAAGATTAGCACAGTTTCCATGGAGAAATTTATTATAAATTCTTTCAGAAGAAACACCGGTCTGGTGTATAAAATTTAAAATCTGGTATCTATGGTTACTTTTTTTTAATACAATTATCATTTTTGTTACTCTAAAATGAAAGTTAATGTAAGGTAAACTTTAATGAAACAGCAACCCAAACAGCACAAGTTATAAAAAAGACATATATAAGACTACAATAAGGACTAGAATACTGGACACAGTCCCATATTGTATAAGACAACATATAGCAATACCAGTGTGTATATTCACACAAAAGGTGGTTTCCGTGTATAATCTTTACAAAATCTGACATAACTTGTAGCTTGAAAAAAAGCTCTATGACCCAGACTTTTTAATATTGAGCTGCGTCGCATAGAAATCGACCTTATGTAAGTGCATATACATATCTAAAACTTTGATAAATTTTGGAATTACTAAGATATAAAAGCTGCATTTTGGTCCGTTTAAAAGGGTTGTCTTCTTATGAAAACCTACTTTTGAAACATTTACAGACTTTCCGTAGAAATTATTTTAACCCAAAATAGGTTAACAGAGGTATTGATTTTCGTTTGCATAAGGTCGATTTCTATCCGTCGCAGCTCATATATAAAAAAAAAACATAAAATATAAACTATACTTTTCAAATAATTAGAAATTTCAATTCATTCAAATTGAGAACCCCCCTCCTCTCAACTATTATAATACTAAAATCCCTTATTTAAGACAGTTTATTGCCAATAAAATTCTAAAATTTGCATTTATCAAATATAACATAAAATAACTACAACATATTACATGTTATTAATGCTCAAACATCATTATTTGTAAATTTGAAAGGTAAAAGTTACTGTTTTAGTGTTATCTAACTTCTCAGGTAAGCATCTTAAAAAGAGACAGTTTAACATGATCATTCTAGTGTTATCCAACTGCCTAGGCCAGTCATTAAATTTCCGACATTATAGATATAACATGATTTCAATACTTACTTTGATTATCTGTAAGAGACAGAATTATCCCCAATATTTAGTGATATATATTTTCATTTAGAAATAATCAAAACTACATAATCCAAAGTCAATAAAAAAATTTAACCAAAAAATTGTATCCACATATGTCAATAAAAAATAATTTTTCCTCCAAAAAAATAAATCAAATGTGTTTAATGATAAACATGCCCAAGACCTTTTTCTTTACATGTCAAAGATTGTAATTAAATTTAAAAAAATACTGACAATAGCCAGTCTCAATACTTGGTGGTTTTCTAAATGTGACATTGACACATAAAGTTTGAATAAATCTTTTTGATTGCACATAAAGTAATCACATGAACACAACACTGATTGGTCAGTTTTGTCCTCTCAACACAACACTGATTGGTCAATTTCATCCATTGGTCTTTTTTATCCTCTCAATTCTGGGAACAGTTCTTGTATGAAAATATCAAGGAACACATAAGATAACTGAAAGTAGAAAGAGATAATCATGAAGTCTGTGACAAAAAAAAACCTACTGATTATACTGTTATGATATTGTAATTATTGTATTTATTTATGTTGGCCTGATTTGTGTTGTGTGGCCTGATAGTTTTTACAGAATAATCTTAGAACTGTGCAGTTTAGAAATCACTGGAACAATTACAGAATGATTGGAACTTTCCAGAATGATCCTAATAAAAGATGTGTTATATAAACTTCTACATTTTACTAGAAACTTCTGTTGTAACTTTCTAGGATGTTCCATTATAGACTGTTCTAGAATCTTCCATGACAACTATATATATACAGACACTAAATTTAAACTCTCACTCTTGGACTTGGACTTAGACATCGATAGACATTAATATTCATAGCATTTGGATTGACACTTTAATTCTACAAACAACATCATACTGGATTGTGACCGTAGTAGTGAACGTAATATTCAGATTGGATTCCGAAAGATATCCGGATACAGACAAAGATAAAAGATTGGACTCATATTTTGACAGTTAAGTTGACAGTAATATTTGTGTAATACTTCTTGTAAACTTTTGTATAATAAATATTGTTAAATTTTATTACTGATTTGTGTCTTTTGTTGGCTACAATTTAAAGGGGATTTCTGGCCGTAACAATACATTATACTTACTTACTGTTAATTGTTCTCATTTTAAAGAGAACGGAACGAAAAATTTAGCAAATTTGAAAAGGGAAATAACTCTAAAACAGTTAAAGCGATGCCATCAAAATTTAAACTTGATCTGTGTTTAGTGGTATTTATTAGCATTATGTATAAGTTTCAAACATTTGTTTGAGGAAAAGCAAAGTTAGAGAATGGAAACCAACTTTGGAACATACAGACAGACAGACAAGAGTAAAACTTAATGCCCCAAGTTCTCATCCTTCACATCTAAGAATAATTATTTTCTTATGAAATACTAAATATGTCACTAAAGACATTTAGTTTCAATAAAGTGAGCAGTATAGGATAGAAACCCTTATGGAAATGAAACTCAATACATCTGATGACCTTTTTCTGGGGAAAACATATCTTTTCAAAGTCAGTAGCTGTTTGAAAAATGGGTTCATATAAGAACCTTTCAAGACGACCAAAACTCTTCTTTTATTTTGCATTTGAATGTTCAAAATCAATCAATGTTCTATACATGCAATTTCATAAGGACGATTTGTATCCTATCCAGCTCAAGTTTCAACTTTTCTCTGGCAGGTGTTTCTTGATCTTGACCTGACATAACTATTAAATCGCTTACAATGTAGTCAAAGTGATTTTCCATTCCTCAACATTACAGAGTAAATACTGATTTTTTTGTCAGTAATTAAAAAATTTACATATTACATGCCCTTTTCATGACCTTTCACCTACCTGTTTATTTAACTTTGGTTGTTGTAAAATATCAACAATTAACTTTGTTCCATGTTCAAAGTTTGATTCTCCCACAACTTTACTGAATGGCTCTGAAAAAATAATGAAATAAAGTATCCTAAAGGGCTAAAGTTGGTCTTTAATATCAAAATATGTCTGACAATGATCTTGCTTAAAATGTATACCAGATCTATAAAGCTATATCTTAAGCATGACACAACTCTGAAGGTTTAATGATTCAGAAAAACTTTGATTTCCCCAGGGGAGATAACTTATACAAAAGTTTATTTAATTCAGGAAAAGAATGTTCACCTAGAAATTACTACATCAAAAATAAAAGTCCATTATTTCAAGTTATGACACTTGTTTAATGCTGATGCATTATCATTTGAAAAATTAAATAAAAAGACATGTTGAGCTTTTATCGAAACTGCAGTGACAGCTTAAAAATACTAAAAATAGACATTAAAAAAGAAGGGCAAAAAATACCAGAGGGACAGTCAAACTTACAGAAACAACATATCTTTAACCTAAATAATTGGTATTTTTATTTTTTCAGAATTTGTGTGACAGTCAATTTACATATGACAGTTCCCATTAATAAATACCGGTACACATAGTTATTTTCTAACTGATACTAGTACTTACTAGGTAAAAATTTCAAAGCTTCAGCTAATGTTTTGTGGTATCTTTCTTTCTTCTGTTCATCAGTTCTATATACAATAAAAGACAATGGTCAAATAAATACATGCTACAAATGGTGGCACCATCATACATTAATCAAGTAAGTTTTTTTTAATGATTTTTGGTATATTGTAATTACAAATTATTACTGTAAATTGCTTCACATACTGCATAACACATATTTCAGGTAGAATATATGACACAAATGCATTTTTACACAAATAGTAATGAATACACAGTATATGAAGTAAACTCATCCTAATCACTCATATTGGTAAATTGATGTTTAAAAATGTACATGTTTCGGTGAGGGTGAAGGTCAGTGAGGGTGAAGGTTTGTACCTATCAAAAAGTTTAAACCCTCTGCATTTGTTTGCACCTGTCTTAAGTCAGGATGTTTAGCAGTAATCACTTATTGATGTGTTTCATTAGTGTTTCTCTTTTCTTGTTTTTTATACAGAATAGACCATTGGTTTTTGTGTTTGAATGGTTTAACACTAGTCATTTTTGGAGCCCTTTATAGCTTGCTGTTCGATATAGTCCAATGCTTAGTGTTGAAGACCTATAATGGTTTTTCTTTTACAAATTTGTGACTTGGATGGAGAGGTGTCTCATTGTCAGGCATACCACATTTTCTTTTATCTTTGTATCTGAAAATACCAAACTATCATATATAACTCACCTAGGTGAATCTGAATCAAAGAATAACACATCTGAAATAACAAAACAATTACAATATTAAAACTGGAATAATAAGCATAGATGATTAAGGAACCGGCATGCACATTAAATCATCTAGAGGCCCAAAGGAATCAAATTGGTTTTTTTTAAACATTGAGCATCAATATCCCTCTAGGTTGGCCCTAACCTATGCATTTGGAATTTTGCCAAACATCCAAATGTTTTTCAATAGTTTTGATAAACAGATTAATGCAACTTTTGAATGAGGTTTTATAATTTTTATAGAAACATCTTTTTATATTCATATAGTATAATTACGTCTCGATAAATGTTTAATGGCCACAACTGTGTGCATCATCTTTAATATAATTATTTCTGAATAATATACAAATCCACAACCCACCTGGCCCTAAATATAATTATCTTTAAGTCAATTTATAAAAGCCAAAGCACTAAGTATAATTACATTTCAGTAAATAATAGCCACAACCCTGTGTCTGGCATATAGTATAATAACCTCTGAGTAAATGTATAATAGCCACAACCCTGTGCATTGTCTTAAGTATAATTACCTCCAAGTAAATGTATGATAACTACAACCCTATGTCTAACCTGTATAAATACCCCACCATAAATGTTTAATAGCCACAACCATCAGCTTAGTCTTCATAATTACCTCTGAGTAAATGTATAATAGCCACAACCCTATGTCTAGCATTTAGTATTATTACCTCTGAGTAAATGTAAAATAGCCACAACACTATGTCTGCCCTTTAGTATAATTACCTCTGAGTAAATGTATAATAGCCACACCCCTACGTTTAGCCTGTATAAACACCTCTGAGTAAATGTTTAATAGCCACAACCATCAGCTTAGTCTTCATAATAACCTCCAAGTAAAAATATATAATAGCCACAACCCTATGTCTAACCTGTATAATTACCTCTGAGTAAATGTATAATAGCCACAGCCCTATGCCTGGCCCTTAGTATAATAACCTCTGATTAAAAGTTTAATAGCCACAACCATATGTCCAGCATGTATAAATACCCCAACGTAAATGTTTAATAGCCACAACTATCAGCTTAGTCTTTATAATTACCTCTGAGTAAATGTATAATAGCCACAACCCTATGTTCCTGTGTAACGGTCCCTATCTTATAGTCGATGTACCATTCTAAATAATTCTCTAAAGTATTTTTAAACAGCATTCTGGCAGTGAATAATAAATGGTGGAACCAATCTGGTATCTTATATACATATCTGGCTGAAATATCAAGGAGAAAATATTTCAATTATTGAAATGATAAAACTTAGAATATACTAAGAGTAAATGGGGGCTTTAAATAAAGATTTTATTCATTGGAATGTTTACTATAGAAACAATTTTCTCTACCTTTAAACTTGATCTTAACAGTTTGAGAAATTTTGATATACCAATAATGATTAAATTTTCTCATTTAATTTCCTGCAATATCTATTTAGAAACAAAGTACTCTGCATTTTCTATAACTATTTCTAAGAAACAGATTACATCACTTTAGCTTCATGGGTGACTACAATATTTATTTAAGGAATGACTGTAATACTTTTTCTGTCTATGAAGAAATAACATAAAAAATTTGGTGCACACTGAATAACGTGCATAGCGGGTTATTTAACAGTGTGCACCACATTTTTTATGTTATTTCGAATAGACAGAAAAAATATTACAGTCATTTCTTATAATTTAATTCTAATTCCATTTTTAGTCCTGCTGATTCGTGCATATTTTCTAAAGAATTGTGGGTTTGATGATAAAAGCATGTAACTTTGCACAAGGGTAAACATGTATATTGTGGTCAATTCAGGCTATGGACCCACTATGAAAAATTCAAAATGGCGGAATTTTTCAAGATGGCGGACAAGTGCTATAAATTTCACTAATTTGTAAAAACAAAAAGCAAAAGAATTTGAATCTAAATCTTTTTAATGAAAATACAACAGAAGGAATCATTTCTGATAAGTTCTATCACTATTTCAAACTATTCAATAATTTTCACAATGGTGGACATTTTAATAAACAGCTGCGCCATGAGCGCATGATACGCCCGACGTCTTGTGTGGAAGTTTTATGCAATAATCATAAATAGTTTCTGAGACACGGCGGGACATGTGAAACCCCCCACCCTGGTTTTTTTTTTTTTACAAATATCACTAAAATAAAATTTTGAATCAAACCAAAAAGTATACAGATCTTTAAATTAGTATAACAAAGAAGTGTGTACAGTTTCAAGCAATAATCATAAATTGTTTTTGAGATACGGCGCGACATGTAAAAAAAACCCTCCCCTTTTTTACAAAATACTCAATAACTCAAAAATAAAATTTTGAGTCATCACCAAAAAGAATACAGATCTTTAGATTAAGATAACAAAGAAGTGTGTAAAGTTTTAAGCAATAATCATAAATCGTTTTTGAGATACGGCACGACATGTAAAAAAACCCTCCCCCTTTTTTACAAAATACTCAACAATTCAAAAATGAAATTTTGAATCATTACCAAAAAGTATAGAGATCTTTAGATTAATATAACAAAGAAGTGTGTAAAGTTTTAAGCAATACTCATAAATCGTTTTTGAGATACGGCGCGACATGTAAAAAAAACCCTCCCCCTTTTTTACAAAATACTCAAAAACTCAAAAATGAAATTTTGAATCATCACCAAAAAGTATACAGATATTAAGATTAATATAACTAAGAAGTGTGTAAAGTTTTAAGCAATAATCAAGAAACGTTTTTGAGATACGGTGCGACATGTGAAAAAAAACACACCCCTGTTTTAGTTACAAAGTGCCGTAACTCAAAAAGTTTAAATCTTATTTTCACCAAAAAGTATACAGATCATTTGACCATCATAAGAAACAACTATATTAAGTTTCATGAAATTTGGATAAGTCGTTCTCAAGTTACGGTGCGACATGTTTACGCCGGACAGACGGACAGACGGACAGACGGACAGACGGACAGACGGACAGACGGACGGACACCGGACATTTGTATACCATAATACGTCCCATCAAAATTTTGACGGGCGTATAAAAATGGCCACCAAAACATGTGAAATGGACAAAACAAAAACCTTGCTTACAAATTCAACTTTTGTTTTCTATCAAATTTTACTTCAAACACATTTCTACTCAAAAGTGTTTACACTTCTTTAGTTGTCAAATTATATCACTTATTAATTGGTCATCTTGTCTCTGTTACATTCCCCACCACATTTACAAAGTGATGATACATAGCAGTGTGGCCTTCACACATTTACAACATCCACGTAATCCATAATAAATTTTACAGCCCCACTCTATCAGCTAATTACAACAGACTGAAGCTTGTTGCAAGTATGTCTAATAGAGTACCAACATCCGCATTTTGCCTTTCTGTCATCCCAATTCACTCGGTGAACCTGCTTGGTTATAGACATTTCCCCAAACAAAGGCTTGACATCTAAACAGCTCGTTTTGTGTGTTCTAGTAAAGCGGATAGTGATGAAGAAATGTTATCTATTGCCTTTTCTTTCCTAGTGAATAGATCATTTCGTGCATCTTTCAACTTCGTACCTAATTCACTTGTTTTATCATACATCAGTATAACATATTGCTCTTTCTATAGCATGGAATTTAAAATAACATTAGGGGATGCTGTTCTACATTATGTTGCAAACACAGGTGTAATCTCCCCCAAAAATAGCCATGTATCCCATGCAAGTTTCTTTCCCTTGGAGGCAAATGATGATACTTGATCATAACCTGTAAAGGAGTGAAAGACTAAAAGTCCCGTGACCTTAAAGGTGGAAGACTTTTGGTGATGTCATAAACAGCTAAACATCTGAAACTTCAAAAGCAATCTAAAACTGATTCACCTCAATTTCATGGACAATAGAAATTGCAATAACAAGGACAGCCGTATCAACAGTCCGCAATATGACTCGTTGTAATGCTTCTTCTACAGCATCTTACCCATGCAAAATCATCCGTGTATCTGCTCCCTCGTGTGTGCAAGGTGAAAATTCACTTATATGATTTGGTATAGTTACATATAGCATCAGCTCCTTTCGTAGTTATCATCTGATTATGTTCATCATACCCTCTTGCTGAAGCTACCAATTGTTTAGCTAAGTATGTGAACAGCTCCATTTTATTGACATTGACCCTTAGAACTGCCACCCAGTTTTCTGGTACTCTTGCATCTGGAAGGACACACCTTTACCTCAGGCTCTTTTATATCTTGTTGAGGCTTTCAAAAGAGGGACGAAAGATACCAGAGGGACAGTCAAGCTTGTAGATTGAAAATAAACTGACAACGCAATGGCTAAAAAAGAAGAGACAAACAGACAAATAATAGTACAGAAGACAAAACAATACGAGAAGTATTCATCCCCAACTACCTCAAGTCGACTTACAAAACATAACTGATCATGTATGTAAGGCAGTACAATGTCATTGAAATAGTCTTCAAATGTATTACTTCCACAAGGTTGCTGAAAAAGTTAAATGGCAGTGTCATGCAACGATTTATCAACGGTTGTCGAACTCGGGTTATGGTCAATATTATTCATGGCTGGAGTTGTAAACACATCACTCCGAAGTGTTGGGGTAACCACCACATTTTCTTTATCGAATGCCTCACAGATGGAGTTGCCAAGTGCTGTAGATAAAGCCTAATTCTGTCATATGATAATGATAAACGTAAACAGTACATTTTATCAATAAAACCATGTTTCCTCGTTTCAGCATGCAGCAGAAGGCATAAATATATTGATATAGGTGGTTCTCGTTCGGTTGAATGGAATACTTTGGATGAATCTTTCCGTCTGCGAATAGAGGAATTAAACTGGATCAGCTGTGACATAGTCAGTGTCGTTTGTGCTTCACACTATCTGTGCAGCTTTAGACTACTAATATTAAAAGAATATTATTGCCTCATCATCGTAGTTTGTTTTAGATGCCTGTTTAATTGCAGCACCAGCATCTCTTCCTTGTTTAGGGCCTGCAAGTCTGGGATAGCTGCAGGAACTCGTTTTGTTTAGATCTGTCAAATGCACTCTTCTAGATAGGAATACTTCCTTTGTTAAGTCTGCTTATTTGAAAAAAGAAATGACATCAGAGTATATGCATGAATCTTCTATGTTCACAACCATCTCCGAAAGTACATTACCGTGGATACGGTTGTCTGAACTGTTATCACTAATTACCTTTAGTGGTCTAGCTCTATTATATAAATTGGTCAGAAACTTGACATTATAAATTGCTTCTTGGGAAAATCATGTCTCTTGTGCTTAGTTCTGCCAACAGTACTGTATCTTAATTGCAAGTCGAGTGCACATTTTCGTACATGTTTGCCTATTTCAAAACGTAGCTGCTTTGTGTAGATCTCATGATGAATCATTACAGAAAAAAACAATCTTTAGTCATTGTCATTGTTTCCGTGTTGTCGTGATATTTTACTTATACTCCCAACCTGGTCACCACTGTCTCCTTTTCTCTTCTGTTTTTGATGCCTTTCAATCTTTAATTCTGTTTTGAAAATTTATTTCTACATATGTTGTGCCACTTTGCATTGTGCAGCTGCAAGTTTAAAGCCAAACAATTTGAACTTCGTCAGTTAAATATTCTTATCTAATTAAAATCGGGAACCATTCAATTAGCTGACAATGTTCTAAAATCGTTTCGAGTGTTTTGTATACTGTTCCTTCTTTTATGTCAGATTGTTTGCTATTGGCAGTACGCTGTAAATTTTCTTTAGTCTGTTTTAGCACAAAATACATTATTTACAATCAAAGTCAGCAGATATAGAAGATGTTTATAATAAATCAGGGTCAACAATTTTACACTGTTTTGACATTGCTAACACTACATATAGATAATCATTGATAATTACAACGAGAATGATTTTCTCGCTTGAGCCGGTACGGCAAAAGTGAGAAAAGCAATCGAGTTGAGAAGACCAATGATAATCTGTTTATCGCTATCTGACCTATGACGACGTTGTTAATTTCATGACAACAGGCATGTTTGTCCTTAGTTTCTAGTCAGCAAGATCAAAGGAAAGTTTAATAAAATAGCGATACAAGTTTATATCTCAAAATATACAACTACAAGACTACCAATACCTCAAATGACAAAATACATCTTATTTGTTCATGATAACAATTATGTTTCCTACTTTTAAACTATTTTGCACCCAAAGGAAACATATGGTAACATAGGATTAGTCAATTAAAGTGTTAATTTTGATATTTGATGGCAGCCATCTTGAAAAAAGCCGCCATTTTGAAATTTCATGGTGGGTCCATAGCTAATATTGTTTAGAATACCCATACCGACTACCATGCCAAATTTGATGCTTTTATCATCAAACCCACAATTATTTCACCAATCAGCCGGACTATTTAAACCGTAGAAAACCATGAAAAAACGTTGATGACGTCACAGTCACATGACTAAATTATGTCTATGGGCTCATAACAAAATAACGTCAGCCAATCATAAGACGCATTACATCCAAAATTAAATTATTCATTATTGATAACTAATCGCTCATTCAAAAGATTGAAAATTTAATATCTGGAGTTGCTAAATATCCTAATCTATGGCATAATGTGGTAGAATCTATATTTAAAAAGTCTATTTGCAATAAAAAAACAAAGATAAAATATTGAACAGATATATCATGTTAAGGAGGGGTATTTGCGAAAAATACCAGTCGAGAGAATGTTAAATTTCACGAGCCATAAAGCGAGAGAAATTCATTTTCAAGACTGGTATTTTTCGCAAATACCCCTCAATAACATGATATATCTGTTTAATTACACCGAATGTTAATGTACTAAAACGCATTGATGATCGTGACGTTACAAGCGTCCAGTCGGATAGAGTATTTTTTGGCAAATACCACGGCAGAGAGGATAAAAAAGGCATATCCTTTTAGCAAATACCCGGCGGCGTTAAAAATGAACGATATTCATTTGATAACAGTAAATTGGTGAAAAATACACTGGCTATTAACCAATCAAAACCCTGGATTCTTACATAAGGTGTTATTATATGAAAAACAACTTGAGTAGTACCTCATTTACACTAGCAATTTTGAATCAATCTAAATAAAATCAGTTAGTGTCCAAATTATCTTTAATCCTAACTACCGTTATCGCAGTCTTATCTTAATTATTGCTTTCTCCCTACTGGTAAAAATGTAGTCAATTTGATCTTATCACCTGTCAAAATGTAAACACTGTATATATAGATATTCCAACTTCAGACTGATCACATGACCTTTGTCTAAATCTCACCAATATAAATCAGTACATCAAATATCCCATCTAAATCCTGGTATTCTACAGTTTGATCTTCACCACCACCAGAGGTCTCTGACTTGACACTTCCTTCCAGACTCCATGTTGAGGCTAAGCTATCTGTGGAGTACCCAGCATTGTTTTCGTACACACTGTTACACAGGACCTCACTGGATGTTGATCTTATAGACACATCTGATCCTCGCCTCTCTGGTTTACTGAAATGTTTTTTTTTTTTTAAAGGCATGAGTAATGAAAGAACAGAGTTCCAATGTCACCTGCGTTGCACTTCTTTAATACTTCCAAGGGGTATAACTCTTTTGAAAATAAGAAAGTGTCCCCAGTACACAGATGCCCCACTCGCCCTATCATTTTCTATGTTCAGTGCACCGTGAAAATGGGGTAAAAACTCTAATTTGGCATTAAAATTAGAAATATCATATCAAAGCGAGTATGTGTACTAACTTTCAAGTTGATTGTACTTCAACTTCATCAAAAACTACCATGACTAAAAACTTTAACCTGAAGCAGGACAGATGGACAAACAAGTGGATGAATGGACACACAGACCTGAAAACATAATGCCCATAAATGGGGCATATAAGGGTTGATCATCTTTTATTATACAACATGTCCGAGATATTACTGATATTAGCCTTTATTTTAAGTTTTATAAAAATCTGGCAAAAATGGTACCCCTGAAAAAGCTAACAAGGCCATTTTCAATAAATGTAATATTCCAAGGGACATGACTCTTTTACAAAAAATTGATAGTACTTATAAGAACTTGTTTAAGATGTTGCTGATATAAGCCTATAGGATAAGTTTTTTAAAAATCTGGCAAGAATTGAACCTGTAAGAGTGCTAACAAGACAGAACGGACAGACTAATGGCCTTCTTTTTTTTTTATATTAAATTACTATCAATAGATTTGTATTTCCTTTTTTCAAACTGGCTGTTCTTTGACCTATAATTGTTAACTTTTTAAACATTGTGATTTGGACGAGGACTTGTTTCATTGCCACTCATACCACATCTTCGTTTATTTTATATGGCAGACACAAAGAAATGTTAAGGACTGTTCCAAACACTAGCATTGATAAAAGACAAAATATAATTACCCAGATCTTGGTTTCTCAGCTATGGTTGACTGTTCTAACGTCTGTAAGAATGTTTCTAAGTGTTGTCCTTTCTAAAAGCACAAAAAATTCATTGCTAAAATGTGACCACTAATAAAACTAAAAATCTTTTCCCTATTGTATTACCGTTGACAAAATATATGATATAAAAAATTGTTTATGAAACTTAGATTTTGTTTTCATGAAAAGTATAAAGGACTAGAAAAATTGAATAAATACAGAAACAAATCTTTAATTGAAAATTATTTTATGCTTTACACATTTAAAAAAAAAAGTTACTGTTATTTGAATCAAATAAAATTTAGGGATCCTACTCAATTACACGAATTGTAATAACTCACCTCTTTCACAATTATGGATTTCATCATTTTCCCTGAGAAAAAAAAAAATAAGAACAATATGGATTTGTTAGAAATGTTATAATCTTGTTAGAATTTATGTATATATTAATTTTACCATAACCCTTTTAAAGAGCTAGAAATGTAGATAAAGTTCTGTATGGCTACAGTTGATTAATGCTTAAAATTTATGTTACTTCACAATTTTTGGTAAAATGGGTATTTTCACTTTTTTTTTTTATTATAAATTAACATTAAATATATATATATATACAAGACACAAAATATGACTTATTTTAGCTACCCTTTTCCTCAAAGCTTTGCAAAATTATTTAATGTTGTTGTTACATTTCATTGTTCTACAAAATTTTGAAGTAGCTTCAGATTTCTTGTATTCTGCAACCTACATAAATGTAGAGACATCCCAACATATTCTTGATATTTTAGCAAGTAACATGATACAACATGTAAAATAATATGATCTATGGATAATTAGGAGATAACTGTATTGTATTTTAAGCTCCGACGGCATCAATTGGGGATTTGATGGTCGCAAATTAAGTTTACTGGTGACGCGTTTGCACATATTTCTCCTCATCAAATCCCCAATTGATGCCATCAGAGCTTAAAATACAATATTGTTATCTCCATTCTAATGAAACTAACAGAAAACAACGTTAAAACATGTAATTAAAATCTGTCATATGCCGTCTGCGCTTGCATGTACGTCCCATACCATCAATTGTCAATTGATGCCATGTAAAAAAGTGATGTTATCCAATCAAAATGAACGTTACAAACGTTGTTGCAGTCACACTGACATTATCTTTCTATGGATTCATTTTTATTCGTTGGAAACCAATTTTTGTGGATTATGTGAGTTTAGAGAAACCACTAATTGAATTATTCAACATATTTCAAATTCGCTTTGTGAATATATGCAGACTTTTAGAAGACAAGGAAATCATATATCAACGAAAGTGCAAGGTTTTCCTCAATCTATGAAAATTGGTACCCACAAAAAAAATGAATCCATATAATATATATAGATATAGGAAGATGTGGTGTGAGGTCCAATGAGACAACTCTCCATCCAAGTTACAATTTATAAAAGTAAACCATTATAGGTCAAGGTATGGTCTTTAACATATAGCCTAGGCTTACAATTGATGTTTATTCTTACCTAGTTTAATGTCAGGAAGGAACTTTGTGGTAAATTCATCTTCTGATGCCAGAAAGTTATACAATAACTGACTTCCCTTTAGGTAAGGCTTTGTTAATAGTTTCTGTAAAAAAAAAGTTCGATGAACAATACCATTAATAATTGAACACATTTTAGATTTTCATTCTTTTCTTTTACCATTATTTTGACAACAAGAATGTGTCCAAAGTGGATTGGACTTCAGCTTCATCAAAAACTACCTTGACCAAAAACTTTAACCTGAATCTTGCACTATCATTTTCTATGTTCAGTGGAACCTGAAATGGGAGTCGAACAGACGGACGGACGGACAGACCAGAAAACATAATGCCCCTCTACTATCTTAGGTGGGCATAATAAAAAGTGTGTTGAATATCTGAATTCAATCTTTTATTGTTTAAAAACTTTGTCTCACAAGTTATCAAGAAGTAATGAGACTTTTGCTATTGTACCAATCAAAATGACAACATATAAAAGCTTGGACTTTGAGTTGCTGAAAATAACTGTATGCATTATCTACACATAGGATTTTCTGTGTTTGTTTGGGTGATACAATAGCAAAGTAAATTTAAACATTTCTTGTTTTTGAAGTATTCCTACATGTGAATTATATTCTTACTTGTAAATATTGTTCAAACTGGTCCCTTTTGCCATCTATAAACTCATGTTTACTGGTACCAAATGACTTTTTAGCTGGTAACTGACAGTCCTGCATCAATTCACCTGTTAATCATAATACACATGTAAACAATATGTTAATAACAATGGTGGAGAGAATTGAGTGGCACCAAAATCTGTAAACTGTATAGTTTAATCAATTTGTCTCTATCTTGACTTGCTTACAAGCATTCATTTAACATTCTTTAGAGACAAAATTTCAATAACTTTGAAATAAGTTTAAAGTCTAAAGGTCACCAATATCAAATTTACAGGCCTTCTGTTGTGAGTGTTTTATAATGTTTACACGCTTAAGATACTTAAATTTTAGATTTTCAACATCTGATGAGTCAAGCAGATTTCCATTGATATCTATAGTGGGTCTCATTGAGGTCTTAGCGTGACGCAGGATTGCCGATTTGTTGTAAGCATTATTGTGTCGTGAAAACAGGAAATGAGGTCTAGCGGGACCTGTGAAATGACCAAAAAATGAGAATTGATTACCTACTTAGTGTAAGTGGGATACAGGAATCTGACAAAACAGTAAGTGGGATCTGGGATCAGAACCTCCCAATGAGAGCCTCCCTATAGTTTGTTCAAATGTTGTGCTGTTTCACCACTGTCCAAGATTAAAGAAGTGTTTAACAATGTCAAACATGCTACCTCTGTCATATTATAGGTATGTACCTGTCCTAAGTCATGATTCAGTGGTTGTTGTTTGTTACTGTCGTACAAGTGAGAGGTTTAGCGCTATAAAACCAGGTTCAATCTACCATTTTCTACATTTGAAAATGCCTGTACCAAGTCAGCAATATGACAGTTCTTGTCCATTCGTTTTTGATGTGTTTTGTCATTTGATTTTGTCATGTGATTATGAACTTTCCGCTTGGATTTTCCTCTGAGTTCAGTATTTTTGTGATTTTACTTTGCATTGTTTTTTTAGTCAGTTGTTTGGTACATAAATCAGATCTTTGGTTTCCTCATTTGCATTTTTACATTTTGTCATGTCAATTAAAAATTTAATCTTGGCGGCCTCACAATTTTTTTTAAAATATGATAGTTAGCACATCATTGTCATCAATTCTATTTGTTCATTTCAGTTCACTATCTATGTATAAATATTATATATTACCATGGAATTCTAAAAGTTTACTCTCCAAAGCATAAAATTCATTGTATCGTCTGAAAAATAAACAAAACAAATAACCAGATGCTCCGCAGGGCGCAGCTTTATACGACCGCAGAGGTTGAACACTGAACGGTTGGGGCAAGTATGGACACAACATTCAAGCTGGATACAGCTCTAAATTTGGATTGTGATTAAATAGTTGACACAGCATAGGTTTCTGACACAGAATGAATGTGGTCTAATAAACTTAAAATATTTTTTTTGCCTTTGAGCAATTCACTTTGCTGTTGAATATTAATCCTCTCAAAAAAATTTTTGAAGAAATTTTCTTTTTATTTATGAAATCTGAAATGAGAAAAATTTAACCCCCTCCCCCCCACATTTTTTTTTCACATCCCCCTTTCCCTTTTTCCAAAACTGATCTCAATTCAAATTTCTAATGGAGTTTGCAACAATAACTACTCATTTAAATACATCATAAAATATTAAAATGTAACAAAAGGTGCTTGTTATCACTGAATGGTAAAGATTGTTTTAATTTATCAGTTGGTAGTAAAAGTGAATATACATTGTATATTGTATAAAACAATGATTTAAGTTGACTCAACTACTATTCTGGACAAAGAAAGATAACTCCAATCAATTGAAAATTTCTTTGCTATTGCACAATATTGTGCAATTAGATATTTCTGGCTATTGCGCAATACTGTGCAATTGAAAATATTTGCTATTGCTAATACTGTGCAATTGAAGATTTCTTGCTATTGTGCAATACTGAGCAATTGAAAATTTCTTGCTATTGCACAATACTGTGCAATTGAAGATTTCTTGCTATTGCTGAATACTGTGCAATTGAAAATTTCCTGCTATTGCACAATACTTAATATAATAATTTTGGATCCTGATTTGAACCAACTTGAAAACTGGGCCCATAAACAAAAATCTAAGTACATGTTTAGATTCAGCATATCAAAAAAGCCCAAGAATTCAATTTTTGTTAAAATCAAATTTAGTTTAATTTTGGACCCTTTGGACTTTAATGTAGACCAATTTGAAAACGGGACCAAAAATTAAGAATCTACATACACAGTTAGATTTGGCATACCAAAGAACCCCAATTATTCAATTTTTGATGAAATCAAACAAAGTTTAATTTTGGACCCCGATTTGGACCAACTTGAAAACTGGGCCAATAATAAAAAATCTACGTACATTTTTAGATTCAACATATTAAAGAACCCCCAGGATTCAATTTTTGTTAAAATCAAACTTAGTTTAATTTTGGACCCTTTGGACCTTAATGTAGACCAATTTGAAAACGGGACAAAAATTAAGAATCTACATACACAGTTAGATTTAGCATATCAAAGAACCCAAATTATTCAATTTTTGATGAAATCAAACAAAGTTCAATTTTGGACCCTTTTGGGCCCCTTATTCCTAAACTGTTGGGACCAAAACTCCCAAAATCAAACCCAACCTTCCTTTTATGGTCATAAACCTTGTGTTTAAATTTCATAGATTTCTATTTACTTATACTTAAGTTATGGTGCGAAAACCAAGAATAATGCTTATTTGGGCCCCTTTTTGGCCCCTAATTCCTAAACTGTTGGAACCAAAACTCCCAAAATCAATCCCAACCTTCCTTTTGTGGTCATAAACCTTGTGTTGAAATTTCACTGATTTCTATTTACTTATACTAAAGTTATTGTGCGAAAACCAAGAATAATGCTTATTTGGGCCCTTTTTTGGCCCCTAATTCCTAAACTGTTGGAACCAAAACTCCCAAAATCAATCCCAACTTTCCTTTTGTGGTCATAAACCTTGTGTCAAAATTTCATTGATTTCTATTCACTTAAACTAAAGTTATAGTGCGAAAACCAAGAAAATGCTTATTTGGGCCCTTTTTGGCCCCTTATTCCTAAAATGTTGGGACCAAAACTCCCAAAATCAATCCCAACCTTCCTTTTGTGGTCATAAACCTTGTGTCAAAATTTCATCGATTTCTATTCACTTTTACTAAAGTTAGAGTGCGAAAACTAAAAGTATTCGGACGACGACGACGACGCAAGACGACGCAAGACAACGACGACGACGCCAACGTGATAGCAATATACGACAATAAATTAAAATTTTTGCGGTCGTATAAAAATGTATGCAAATGATATTTTTTTTTATAGTTTTTGCGATATTTTTTAATTATAAAAAGTGAGTATATAATTTGTTTCAATTAATTTTTCCATCATCCCACAATGGAACAGATTTTGAAAAATAAACATTGATTTTAATTTCAATAGCATAATTAACTAAAAGCTAAATTTCTCATAATTGCAATACTTTATTACACATTTGTATGCTTTGGTCAATAATCTCATTAATACATGCACAAACATATTTCTAAATTATAGTTCTTGTTATATCATACTTAAATTACATAAAATAATCTGCCAAAAAAAGATATACATTAAAAATCTTACAATAGGGGAGATAACTCACATTTTATTAAATAAGACATTTGTTATTTAAATATTAACTGTTACCTTGCTACAACCCAGCTAGCTCTTCCTGATTTATCTGGAAATAAAATAACAGATTTTTACTCAACCTTATACATACAAAACAATTTAGAATGAGACAACAGTTTCACATGTGTCATTTGTATCTGACCTCTAGTGATTTTGTAAAACTGATTGAAACTTGCTAGCAAATATGTGACTGTACAAAATCTAATAAGTCATTGCCAATATTTCTTCATGCTTTTATTTGTTTATTGATGAGGATGGCAGTTTATATATTTTTTAACTACCAATGGCACATTGCATGTATATCTGGACTAGAAAATGTTAATGTGATATAGGTATGACCCCTTTAAACACTGAGTGTGATTTTCATTATGCAATTTAACAAGTAAACTGTTAGCAGGGAAACATGTCACTTATCTGGGAACTTTATAATGCAGGAATCTCCATGACCTGCTTAATGATGACACCACACATCTTTCAAATGTCTTCTGTCATCGTCTAAGCAAATCAATCATTGCTCTAGCTGTGAATGCTGTGTCCTAAGGGGATAAGCATGATTAACAAAATTTCAAGTCTTAGAAGGGATTTGAACCTAGGAACTGAGACAGGCATGCTAGCACATGATAAATAAAGGACTTGCTTGTCTAAGGAAAATTTGGTTAAGGTGCTCAATATTTATTAATTTCTAAAACTGTTTAATTTCAATCCCAATTTGTTAAGATTTCAGGTATTTTGAGAAAACCAAAGGCTGAAACAATCATGATCTTAACTAACAGAAGATTTCTATTTACCTTTAGATACATCATCCACTCGTCTGATATCAATGATAAAGACAAAGTATTGTTTTCTAGGATTGTCAGGGTCTGGTCTGGCCCCTATCCTGGGAATGGATACCCTCCATGTACTGAGATCAGGGGGGTGGAATTCCTGGAATGTCCCATCTACGGCCATACACTCGGGAATCTCATCGTCTAACGAACTACAAGACTGAAAATATAAAATGGGGACTGAAGAGTTTGAGACTTATATCTTTAAAACGTATAGACTGAGTGAATTTCAAATTCTGCTACAGCTCCTGATAAAATAATGTAAAGTCAAAGAAAAGAATAAAATAGTTCCTTTTTTGCAAATGAATCTAGACAATCAAAATCATTTATATTTTTATCAAATAACATCCTTCAGCCAGTCAAGGTTGTTAAAAACTTTTATAGTCGCATCCTTCAGATATTCAACAGATAATTTTTGAATAAATAACTTGTATGACAGTCACGTAAAATTCTAATATTATAAACAGATCTAACTTACAGCAATAGTGATTGTATCAGCTTCATCAAAGTTGTCTGTTTCAGGTAAAGGTCTCATGTCACCTAAAAAAAAAGTGTTTGTAAATTTAGAAATTATTGTGAGACCAAATAAAAAAGTATGTGTGGTTCCAGTTACATCTGAAAAAAAGTTAGGGTAGGTAGGTATGGATTTTTTTTATTTTAATTTTTTTTTTTTACATTGAGTCTATGGGAGCAACATTCTGACTTTAACAGTGCAATGAAAAATGACAATAAAATCTTTAGGGTAGGCTATTTGTAAGCCGAAAAAGTAGGGACGGTAGGGTTACAGGAACCCCACATATATTTTTATTTGGCCTGAGGTTATTTTTATGTGAATAAAGGGACTTAGTATCTACTACTGTGGATTCCTTATTATTCGTTGGATACAGATTTTCATGGGTTGCATGGGTACAGGTGAACCACAAATTTAAATGTTCAACTTTAATGTTATTACAAATTTTCTATAAGCTTTGTATGCAGAGATTGGCAAAACCATGAAATTAAATTTCCACGAAAATTGAAACCCAAGACAATAAATGTATCCCCAGAAGCATTTGGATATTTCAAAACATTTAAATATATAGTCTTATAATTTAATTTTGGATGTAACGCTTCTTCTGATTGGCTGACGTTATTTTGTTATGAGCCCATAGACATAATTTAGTCATGTGACTGTGACGTCATCAACGTTTTTTCATGGTTTTCTACGGTTTAAAATGGAATTTAGAATTAGATTATAAGAAATGACTGTAATATTTTTTCTGTCTATTCGAAATAACATAAAAAATGTGGTGCACACTGTTAAATAACCCACTACGCGCGTTGTTCAGTGTGCAGCACATTTTTTATGTTATTTCTTCAAAGACAGAAAAAATATTACAGTCATTCCTTAAATATAGTCTTATATGAATCTAATTGTGTTTAAATTTAGATATTATATGTTTGTAATGATTGTCATGTTTGTCTTGGTAACAATCCAATATTTGGATTTTACACCAATAAAATGATTTGATTTGATTTGAGATATTATATATTTGTAATGATTGTCATGTTTGTCTTGGTAACAATCCAATATTTGGATTTTACACCAATAAAATTATTTGATTTGATTTGATTTGATTTGATATACGGCTTTTCAAGAAATCACAATAATTATTATTGAACTTTGGTTGGTCAAGACAAAATTGCAATAATAAATGCTTGCAATAATTCAAATATATATCTTATTCTTGTATAGTTTGAATAACTAGGAATCTTTTTTTGTTTTTAATCTGTTAATCTAACTACTATTTCACCCCAGAATATTCATACAAGAAACATATAATAAGGATTAGCCATAATATTTTCTGGAGTTCAGATGAGTTAACAAGTTAGGCATAAAGAGTGAAGCACTGTTCCTTGCAAAAAATGTGTTGTAAAGGAACCCTTTTATTATGACAGCTAAAACAAATAATAGGTTTTAATAGAAGTAAGTTCAGGCATAATACAAACCAGTTTTGTTAAACACTCCTTTTATCTTGGTCCCAATGTTTGCTAGTCCAGATTCTTTCTTTTTTGGTCTAAAAAAGATAATAATTAAATATGACCAATTTGAAAGAATACACAGGGTCTAATAACACATTATCCTAAAACTAGTGATTTAAAAAGATTTATTTAAAGATCCCTGTGTATGAGCCATACAAAGAGCTTAACAAGTTTAACATGGGATAAAAAATATTTATGATACATAGAAAATATATTGCTAAGAAAATGTTGGCCTCTCCCAAAATCATTTCGATAGTTCTATAAAAATAATTCAATGATCAAAACAAATGTCTTCTGATTGGCTGACGTTATTTTGTTATCAGCCCATAGACATAATTTTGTCATGTGACTGTGACGTCATCAACGTTTTTTCATGGTTTTCTTCGCGCGTTATTCAGTGTGCACCAAATTTTTTATGTTATTTCTTCATTACAGTCATTCCTTAAATAATTTATTATTATTTTTATTTTATTTTTCTCATGAATCTTTTTTTTTTTTCGTCTTTTCTCACCTTTATCATATTCATATATTTCTTACAGAGCATGGCAGTATTTATATTTATGTATTGTTCAATAAGTGTATTATTTTTGTAAAAGGAGACATATTTGTAAAAGCAAATTGCTTGTTTCTGAATCCTTAATATTATTTCATTGTATAATATCGTTTAACGTTGATTTATCTGAATAAATATTGTTTAAACTAAGTCAGTTCAACTCTTCTCTTCAATCTGGGTCTTCCTCAAAATTCAATTTAGCCACTATTCAAGTGTATTTATACTGGTAACATTCCCAAGTGATGTCTCTACGAGATGAAACAGAGATCATATCTGGGAACCAGTAGGTAAATAAACAAAATATTTATGAATATAATATATATTTCCCCAAAAGAGGCATGGTTTGAGAAACTGTATTTACAAAGTGTAACCTATATAAGTAAAACCTGTGGATTCCTTAAAACAATTACTGTGGATTCATCATTTTTTGTTGAATACCAATTTTCGTGGATTTCATTGTTACAGGTGAACTACGAAATTAAATGTTCTATGAAATACAAATTTTCTAAAGGTTTGTATGCAGACTTCAGCAAAACCATGAAAGTAAAAATCCACTAATATGCAAGATTTCTTTAAAGTGGTACCCAACACTTTCACTAAAATAAATTTGGCTCGTTTAATTTTTAGAAAATTTTGACAAAGTATTTATTTTGACCCTTTAACAAAAATATAAAAATTTCAAAAATTTTGAACCAACCGTTTTGTCAGAAAAATTACACTGGTTATATAGTTGTTTGACTAACACCAATTTAGATCATTGAAAAGCTTAATATTCCCTTTACAACACAACGTAATTAAAACGTTAAGCCGATTTTACAGAGTTATCTCCCTGTAGTGTTAGGTACCACCTTAATCCACTAAAATTGGTATCCACTTAAATAAATAAATCACAGTATATTAACATGCTGTTAGATCATAACAAACAAAAAAAAACAAAAAAAAATAAACAAGCAATATATTGTTTACAACAATGAAAATGATACTCAAAGTTTGTCAACAAAACCATGCTTAATAACACAGAATTAAATCATCTTGTTAACTTAACAATACCTATCTTTTTCATTGTTACCAGAAATGAGAGCTGTATTAACAATGTCAAGATTTACTCTGTATCAAGATAAACAAATATATAATATGAGTCTTAAATCAGAAAACAGACTGAATTTTGAGTGTCATGTTCTGTCATGTAGTGAAAAATATTTTTCCTCAACTATGTACATTTTACTACGTACTGTAAAAAGTAAAATAGCAAAAGTTAAACTACCAGGAAAATTCAAAACAGAAAGTCCTTGATAAAATGGCAAAACCAAAAACTCAAACCCATCAAACTAAAACAAATACTGTATTCCTGACTTGGTACAGGCATTACAGTTGAAGGACGCCTCCCGGTGCGGGAATTTCTCGCTACATTGAAGACCTGTTGGTGACCTTCTGCTGTTGTTTTTTTTTCTATGGTCGGGTTGTTGTCTCTTTGGCACATTCCCCATTTCCATTCTCAATTTTATTTCCTTTAAAATGTACAAGACTATGAGTCCCATCAACTTCAAACTCGTTTCCCATTAGATTTCTATACTGTTGATTATAAAAATTACTTTCAAGTTGTTGATTGCTCATTTTTCTCTTCCTTAATCATCTGGAAACTATTTTGTGATAAATGGATAGGTTTTGCTCATCATTGAAGGTCGTACAGTGACCTATTGTTGTTAACGTCTATGTCATTTGGTCTCTGGTGGAGTGTTGTTGTCTGATTGGAAATCGTACCACATCTTCTTATTTCTAGACTAAGCAGTAAACATATTTCTCTTAAAAAAAATGTTTTGGGAGCTGCAAATTGTTGTCAGCTTTATATTCATGTTGTCTACTGTAGGTGGACCCTTTGTTGGTCAGTAAGAACTGACTCCTAACTAATTTCACTTATATGTTCATGCTAGCTATATATAGGTTAAATCAATATTAGTCTTTTGGAATGTTAACTGACAAGCAGACAATGAATTTTAATTACTCTAATGTCTTGTGCATCCTTTAAAAAATACTAATAAAGTTTCCAATATTAAGAATACATAATTATATAATATATAAACTACAGTACACTTTAACTATTACATATAACACTCTAGATCTAGTTAATATATAATTACAACAACATACACAACGTCATGCATTGTTACCTATTATTGTTTATAGATCTAGGCTGTAACTGTAAACTGAAATAAACCAGGACATTGTTTATAGATCTAGCAATATATAGGTTGTAAATATAAGCTCAAATAAACCAGGACATTGTTTATAGATCTAGGTTGTAAATATAAGCTCAAATAAACCAGGACATTGTTTATAGATCTAGGTTGTAAATAAAAACTCAAATAAACCAGGACATTGTTTATAGATCTAGGTTGTAAATATAAACTCAAATAAACCAGGACATTGTTACCTATTATTGTTTATAGTTCTAGGCTGTAAACTGAAATAAATCAGGACAAACATCTCTTATACAACTTCAATGATTTATCAGATTTGATTTCATATTGGTGTCTGGGATAATGATGGGGCTACTGACTAGTGATAAACAGAAACATAAGACCTGACTGTGAGAGGGCTTTATAACCAGTCAAGGTTGTTAAAATCCCAATCATCATCATAAGAGTCAATATCAGACAGTATGATCCCAAAAGTAGCCAGTACTGTGGTACGTATTGACCTACATAAAATAATAAATTTTGAATTTTAGTTCATTTTAGGATATTATGAACTTGCATTATAACTTAAGCTTCCCCTCATACGGCAGTATGGGATTAAAGGGAAATATTGACCTTAAGGATGTCTGCCGCTCAGTTTCAAAATAAATAACTTTCCACAAAACTAGTATATATTGATAGGGATTTAATTGAGGAATCAAAAAAGCAAAAAAAATATAGGGGTCAATGTGCTTGTTTTCGAGATATTGCCCGTTGTAATTTTGGCGGGAAAATGTTCTCTCTTGACTTTTTTATAGCTTTATCATTGACCAGTTTAGGTTCTCAAAAACTATTAAAAAATAAATAAGATTTTATAAGACTTTTACAAATGACTTATAATTATACATGTAAAAGATAAATAAAAAGAAAAATGGGGGTTCATGGGCAATTTTTTTTAAGGCATTCAAATGGATAAAACCAGAGGATTTCGAAAATCTGACAAAATATTCCAAAACATGACAAGCAAACATCCTTAAGTAATTTTGACTGCTGTCAAAGCCCCATTGGTTTTGATGCTCACATAATCTTGTACTGTAAATTTAAAAAATATTGCAAGGTTTTTCCTATTGCAAAGGAGAGTAGGTGAGGATCGCCATTATAAAAACTCACATTCTGAAATCATATACATATATTTTTAAATTTTATATTCACAATAAAAATCTCCAAATTTAGTCCAATTTCCAAACACACAATAATAAAAGTATGAAAATTGCACAATTTGCAATATTCTGAATCCAAATCTTTACATCACATTCATGCCTTGGAAAATGTACTATGAATGTTTACCTATTATGGTTTTATAGAAAATTCCTAAAGGGAACATGTAGTTAAAACTCACATGATTTTTTTGGATTTGACCAATAATCCTTACACAAACAGACTAGATAATCAAAATATTGAAACCCTGAATTACTCAGAATTAGAATTATTCTTTTACTGAAGGTGTACTAATGATTGTAATTTAGTGTTCTAATATGCACGTATTATATAAGTACTAACTTTGTAGTAGATCTACTTGTTTGTGATGGTACTACTGTTCCACAGATCATCTATATGTACTGAAATAAAACAATACATATAAAATCTTGATTTTTTAAACGAGTCGAAATAACAGATCACGAAGACAAGATTTCTATTCATATGTTGATTACTATCATTATAGGTATTTAAAGTGTGTCTTTTTATGTTGTGATCTTACACTACTGTCTCAGATTAGGGTGAAGGTTGGCACCTGTTTAAATTTTTTAACCCACTGCATTTGTATGCACCTCTCCTAAGTCAAACACAGTTGTTCAATTGTTGTTGTTTGTCCATGTGGTTTCATAATTATTTCTCGTTTTTTCTGTTTTTATGTAAATTGGACCATTGACTCTCCTGTTTGAATTGTTTGACACTGGTTTTTGGGCCCTTTATAGCTTGCTGTTCAGTGTGAGCCAAGGATCCATGTTGAAAGCCGTACCTTGACCTATAATTGTCAACTCTTTTATTTTAGTATTGTTGTGTTGTTGGGTTATTGTATCACTGACATCTTTATTCATACTCACATCATCACTTTGGTGGTACAGAGGTAGGAATGTGTTCTCTAATAAATCATAGGTATGTTCATAGGCCCTGAAATAAAAATAAAACACATCAGTCTAGGGTCTACACAGAGGAAGGAATGTGTTCTCTAATAAATCATAGGTATGTTCATAGGCCCTGAAATAAAAATATTACAAATCAGTCTAGGGTCTACACAGAGGAAGGAATGTGTTCTCTAATAAATCATAGGTATGTTCATAGGCCCTGAAATAAAAATATTACAAATCAGTCTAAGGTCCCCACAGAGGAAGAAATGTGTTCTCTAATAAATCATAGGTATGTTCATAGGCCCTGAAATAAAAATAAAACACATCAGTCTAGGGTCTACACAGAGGAAGGAATGTGTTCTCTAATAAATCATAGGTATGTTCATAGGCCCTGAAATAAAAATAAAACACATCAGTCTAGGGTCTATACAGAGGTAGGAATGTGTTCTCTAATAAATCATAGGTATGTTCATAGGCCCTAAAATAAAAATATTACAAATCAGTCTAGGGTCTATACAGAGGTAGGAATGTGTTCTCTAATAAATCATAGGTATGTTCATAGGCCCTAAAATAAAAATATTACAAATCAGTCTAGGGTCTATACAGAGGTAGGAATGTGTTCTCTAATAAATCATAGGTATGTTCATAGGCCCTAAAATAAAAATATTACAAATCAGTCTAGGGTCTATACAGAGGAAGGAATGTGTTCTCTAATAAATCATAGGTATGTTCATAGGCCCTGAAATAAAAATATTACAAATCAGTCTAGGGTCTACACAGAGGAAGGAATGTGTTCTCTAATAAATCATAGGTATGTTCATAGGCCCTGAAATAAAAATATTACAAATCAGTCTAGGGTCTACACAGAGGAAGGAATGTGTTCTCTAATAAATCATAGGTATGTTCATAGGCCCTGAAATAAAAATATTACAAATCAGTCTAGGGTCTACACAGAGGAAGGAATGTGTTCTCTAATAAATCATAGGTATGTTCATAGGCCCTGAAATAAAAATATTACAAATCAGTCTAGGGTCTACACAGAGGAAGGAATGTGTTCTCTAATAAATCATAGGTATGTTCATAGGCCCTGAAATAAAAATATTACAAATCAGTCTAGGGTCTACACAGAGGAAGGAATGTGTTCTCTAATAAATCATAGGTATGTTCATAGGCCCTGAAATAAAAATATTACAAATCAGTCTAGGGTCTACACAGAGGAAGAAATGTGTTCTCTAATAAATCATAGGTATGTTCATAGGCCCTGAAATAAAAATATTACAAATCAGTCTAGGGTCTACACAGAGGAAGGAATGTGTTCTCTAATAAATCATAGGTATGTTCATAGGCCCTGAAATAAAAATATTACAAATCAGTCTAGGGTCTACACAGAGGAAGGAATGTGTTCTCTAATAAATCATAGGTATGTTCATAGGCCCTGAAATAAAAATATTACAAATCAGTCTAGGGTCTACACAGAGGAAGGAATGTGTTCTCTAATAAATCATAGGTATGTTCATAGGCCCTGAAATAAAAATATTACAAATCAGTCTAGGGTCTACACAGAGGAAGGAATGTGTTCTCTAATAAATCATAGGTATGTTCATAGGCCCTGAAATAAAAATATTACAAATCAGTCTAGGGTCTACACAGAGGAAGGAATGTGTTCTCTAATAAATCATAGGTATGTTCATAGGCCCTGAAATAAAAATATTACAAATCAGTCTAGGGTCTACACAGAGGAAGGAATGTGTTCTCTAATAAATCATAGGTATGTTCATAGGCCCTGAAATAAAAATATTACAAATCAGTCTAGGGTCTACACAGAGGAAGAAATGTGTTCTCTAATAAATCATAGGTATGTTCATAGGCCCTGAAATAAAAATATTACAAATCAGTCTAGGGTCTACACAGAGGAAGGAATGTGTTCTCTAATAAATCATAGGTATGTTCATAGGCCCTGAAATAAAAATATAACAAATCAGTCTAAGGTCCCCCCAGAGGTAGGAATGTGTTCTCTAATAAATCATAGGTATGTTCATAGGCCCTGAAATAAAAATATTACAAATCAGTCTAGGGTCTACACAGAGGAAGGAATGTGTTCTCTAATAAATCATAGGTATGTTCATAGGCCCTGAAAAAAAAATATTACAAATCAGTCTAGGGTCTACACAGAGGAAGGAATGTGTTCTCTAATAAATCATAGGTATGTTCATAGGCCCTGAAATAAAAATATTACAAATCAGTCTAGGGTCCCCCAGAGGTAGGAATGTGTTCTCTAATAAATCATAGGTATGTTCATAGGCCCTGAAATAAAAATATTACAAATCAGTCTAGGGTCTACACAGAGGAAGGAATGTGTTCTCTAATAAATCATAGGTATGTTCATAGGCCCTGAAAAAAAAATATTACACATCAGTATAGGGTCTACACAGAGGAAGAAATGTGTTCTCTAATAAATCATAGGTATGTTCAAAGGCCCTGAAATAAAAACAAAACACATCAGTCTAGGGTCTACACAGAGGTAGGAATGTGTTCTCTAATAAATCATAGGCATGGTCATAGGCCCTGAAATAAAAATATTTAATTTAAAATCATGTGTATTTATAAACTGTGAAAATTGTTTTATAAGTCTATAAGAAATAAGTGATTTGCTAAGCACTTTAAGGAGTAGAACCAGGAAACCCAACAAACAGCCATGTAAAGGCTTTTTTTTCCTCTCACTTCATTTATAAAAGTAAATCTAATTAATATGCATTTCTAAATGTATGACATTCAAAAGTATAAAGTAAACAGTATATCTGCTCCATTTATGAATGTTTTAGCCTGAAATAGGAATAGAGTTAATTTTTCGCCAATTTTTCTAGAAATTTGTCAATTTTCACTCTACATATGTACATGGATGCCCCACTCACACTATCATTTCTATGTTCAGTGGACCATGAAATATGGGGTCAAAACTCGTATTTGGCATTAAAATTAGAAAGATTATATGATAGCTCGTATTTGGCATTAAAATTAGAAAGATTATATGATAGCTCTTATTTGGCATTAAAATTAGAAAGATTATATGATAGGGAACATGTGTAATAATTTCTAGTCTATTTGAAATCAAAAACTACTTTTCCAAAAAAAATAACCTGAAAAGAGAGAGATGGACAAATGAACGAACAAACAGACACACAGACGCACAGACCGAAAAAAAAAATGATCCCAAGTCGAACAAAAAAATATCTCTATATTTCTTACTTGAAGAGAGGTGTTGATGTTCTAAGTCTAATCACTTGGTCTGATGGTCCTTCTACAACTACAAAACAAACAAAAGTTAATAGTTATCCAAAATTAATCTAATTTATATTGGTTGAAAAACATATATGACAAACATTTCAGAGCCCATGACACATTACTTAAATGTCTTTCCTCAGGTATACAGCTTCTCTCAAGATCAAAATATTAAATGTTTTTAGCAATCTAATTGTAATAGTTATACATGTATATTGTTGAAAATATAGGTTCATACATTGATACCAAATAAGATAGTCAAATTATCAGTTTTAAAGACAGAACCTTGGCGAGGACTTTAAAATTTATAATTTAACTATCCAGATTGGATAAATCTAATAATCTACTAGTAACAAAATATAATCTGTTTCTCTAATGATTAAAAAAAGAATTTTCATTTAATGTTACACAAAAAAATCTCCTTTTAGTGCTTTCCACATTCCACAAAGTTGTCAATTTCATTAAGTAGATATAGGAAGATGTGGTGTGAGTGCCAATGAGACAACTCTCCATCCAAAAAACAATTTATAAAAGTAAACATTAAGACCTGTTAGTATATATTTTGATTCATCCAGAGAGCTGATAAAGGTTGTGAACCCTAAAATCATTCAATGATCTTCTGAGATCAACAGCAACCACATGTTGATTAAATTTGTTTATACAATGGGTTTGGGCAAAGATTAGACCAAAGAATTAGAGAAAAGATATTTAACAATATCTTAGTTTTATTTCAATAATCACCAGAAGTCAATGCTTTAGGTAAGTCTATATGTTTAAATTTCCATTCATGCATTTTATCTACATTCAGTGGTAAAGTTTCTTGATGCGGCACACGCAAGACTAACTGAAGTATTTATCCTTGATTTATTCTAAAGACATCTGGTCTAAAAAAAGTAGTTCTCCTTTACAGTTTGAGCTAATTTCTTAATGCTTGTAGAGTAAAACTTTTGTTGGCTTGCTTGTTTTGTTTGTGTAAACATTTACTCAAGCTTTACAATTGAAATTGACATCTGCAAATAATATAAATAGGTTTAGTTAAACCTGAACATATTATATCTAAATTTGATTGGACTTTATCTCAATTACAATTGTACAATATTCAACCAAAGGCAAGCAAGCTAACCAAAGTCTTGCTCTACATGCATTAGGAAATTAGCTCTAATCAAAGACAACACTATACCAACACAATCTCTTACCTTCTCTGAGTTCATTCACAATATCTTCATCAAACTTGATTCTGTCGAGAGCTGATGGGGAACAATAGCTTCTATATAACTCTTTAGCCATGTTGTGTAGCTCTACAAGGTCACCTTGGGAAAGATCTGGGTTCAAAATCTTCTTGTTAAAGTCATCTTAAAAAGTTTACTTCAGTTAATAATTGTTTATATAAATGTACCAAAAATTTGATTAAAAATGTGTTGCATTGGCATAAAATTGTATATTAAAAATACAAGTCTAATCAAAATTCAAATATGAGGAAGTCCTTATGCATGTGATATCATTTTGCTTCATTTCCATTAGGATTTATAGAAACTCCAAGTTTACATGAAAAAAATAATAAACTGTTATCACAGAGATAAGTCTCGCCTTTTTGTAATTTGATAATGCAAATGTTGAAATTAAAATAGCAATACTTTAACATGTAAGTTAAGCAAATATTCAAAGTTGGTGAACCATGACTGAAGGTAAATGGCTATACAATCTCCACGGAATGAGATGTGCCAATGCTAATACAACTGCATACCAAATACCATTGACTCATTATAAGTCATTCCCTTAAACAAACCTAAACACAAAAATTAACTTGTAAACAGTAAAAGTTTCAAAGTTAATGAACCATGATCAGGAGTGGGCCTACATAATCTCCATGGAAACGATGCTTTCAAATGCCAATACATTTGCATACCAAGTATCATTGACTTAACATTAGCAATGCATTTCAAACTGATCTAATCACAAACTAATACATGTAAACTAAGCAAAAGTTTCAAAGTCAATAGACCATGACTGAGGGGGCAAGGCCAAATATTCACCATGGAAATGAGATGTGCTAATGCTTATACAACTGTATACCAAATTTTATTGACTTACCACTATTGGTTCCCCATAAATTGACCTAATCACAAACTAATACATGTTAACTATGAAAAGTTTTAAAGTCAATAGACCTTGACCTAGGGGGCGGGACCAAATAATCTCCATGGTAATGAGATGTGCCAATGCTAATACAACTGCACAAATATCATAGACCTACTACTAGTGGTTCACCATGAACTAGACCTAATCACAAACTAATACATTGTTGACGCCGCCGCCGGAAATAGCATACCTATGTCTCGCTTTTTGACTCTGTCAAGGCGAGACAAAAAGTAGGTACTCAAAATTTAAATTATCGAAGCATTAGTATTAACTGTTGACTCCTTTCCATGATATACAAAAAAGAAGATGTGGTATGATTGCCAATGAGACAACTATCCACAAAAGACCAAAATGACACAGACATTATTAACTATAGGTCACCGTACGGCCTTCAACAATGAGCAAAGCCCATACCGCATAGTCAGCTATAAAAGGCCCCGATAAGAAAATGTAAAACAATTCAAACGAGAAAACTAACGGCCTTATTTATGTAAAAAAATAAACGAAAAACAAATATGTAACATATAAACAAACGACAACCACTGAATTACAGGCTCCTGACTTGGGACAGGCACATACATAAATAATGTGGCAGGGTTAAACATGTTAGGGGGATTCCACCCCTCCCCCTAACCTGGGACAGTGGTATAACAGTACAACATAAGAACGAACTATACAAATCAGTTGAAAAAGGCTTAACTCATCAGATGGACAAAATACAAGTGGACGTAGTTTAAGAAAAAGTTTTATTTTTGGTCTCAGTAGAAAATGTAGAACACTTCTATTTTTTTGTTTTAGACAAACTTAAATGATTTTTAAATAATTTCATGAGTTCCAACTTTGAATACAAGTTTGATTAATATCTCCTTATCAAACATTGAATAAATTTTAATATCTCAGAAGAGTTAAATAGATATATTACAAAATGTTGACTCCATTCTTTTTATCCAAACATACGTAAGTTTGAGTTATTTCCATTTAACAATATGACAACATGTTTAATACATGAAGACTTTGTCTGACTTCAAACATGGTCTAAATGAACATAAACCTACCACATTGTAAACAAAACTGTAACACATTAATGGCTGCCTCTGACTTAAGAAACTGCATGAAGGAATATAAATGTTCTGGTTTCATCACTTCACTCAATTCCAATCTTAAACACTGAAAATTACAAAAATAAATGAATTAATTCTGTCTACTAAAGTTAGTTATTGCTTTTGATGTGGAAACCTTATTTTTTTCTTTTTCTTTGTGTGTTGCTCTTTCTAGCCTTCTTTGTCTAGATTAAAGTTTCACTATTATGCCATTTTCTTGTTTGAATTAGGAAAGATCCAAGTTTTTGATAATTGCAACAATTTACATGTATAATCGTGTTTTTTTCTTCTTGCGAAAAACACGAAAATACAATGATTGTGTAAATAAGTTTGTTAACAGTAATAGGAGATATAATACAAGCTACAAATGTCTTGTCGGTGGTTGTCTATTGTCTTATCCTATATTCTTTGTCATTTTGTGTTGATATATTATCCATGTCAAAATATAGTCACATTGACTGAATAAAGTCAAAATAGCGCTTGAAATATTGTACAAACATCTATCAAGGAGGTGGTCCTCAGCTGGCCCCTAAATAAAATTGTTTATTAGTTCAGTGAAAATGGACATCACACTAAACTTCAAAACATATGATGAACTAAAATTAAAAAACATACAAGACAATAACAATCAAAACCAAAGAGTAAACAAAGACTCTAAAAATCAAAGGAAATTTACATCAACAGTTATAAATAATAAATAAGAAACAACGCAAACTCCACTAAAAACCGGAAGTGAAATCAGGTGCTACGAAGGGTAAGCATTTCCTGCACGGTATACTGCACCCATCGTATTATTTCTATGTTCAGTTCGGTAATTGTGGAAGGTTATTATGACTGAGGGAGAATATCAGATATGATTTCTGACACACTTTTGTCATAATGGCACAAGACTAGCAAAGGCCAGATGCTCCTGACTTGGGACAGGCACAACAAGAATGTGTCCAAAGTACATGGATGCCCCACTAGCACTATCCTTTTCCATGTTCCATGGACCGTGAAATTGGGTAATAATCTAATTTGCCATTAAAATTAGAAAGATTATACTGTAGAGAACAAATGTACTAAGTTTCAAGTTGATTGGTCTTCAATTTCATCAAAAACTACCTTGACCAAAAACTTTTACCTTAAACTCTAACTTTCATTTTCTATGTTCAGTGGACCATGAAATTGGAGTCAAAAGTCTAATTTGGCTTTAAAATTAGAAAGATCATATCATAAGCAACAAGTGTTCTAAGTTTCAAGTTGATTGGACTTCAGCTTCATCATAAACTACCTTGACCAAAAATTTTAACCTGAACGGACGCACAGACGGACGAACGGACAGACGAACAGAGCCACAGACCAGAAAACATAATGCCCCTCTAATATTGTAGGTGGGGCATAAAAATACGGAGGGGTTAAACATGTTTTGTGAGATTTCATAAATAAATATTCCTAAAGCAATAAACATAAAGATGTAGTCGCTCTTGACACACACACTCCATTAACTAGTACATTTTTAAATTATCAATTAACTGATATTGAACTTCATTTAAAATTTTGTTAGAAGACGGTTGACTACCCTTTTAACCCAGCTAACAATTTTGATCTATAACAATTTTTAAAATGAAATTCATATTTTCTATATTTCAAGTTAAATACATGTACTGCAAAGCTAGTTGACTTACTGAATTATTTTTGGCCAGTGGCTGTGCAAATGTTCCAAGAAAAGGTACCATAGGAGCTGGTGGCTCTGTAGCTTCAGGTGGCTAAAAATTAAAACAAAACAATAATTTAAAAAGATTTAAAACTTATAAGTAAGAGTAATTTTATAAGTTGCTGGCATTCACGATATCAGAAAATAATTAGCAGGAGTAAAAATAAGCCTTATTCTCTGAAAAAAATAAAATCTGCAAGGGAAGAATATCTTGCAATGTCACCATATCTTCTGCTCAAGACAGACAAATAAAAACAATAACAATGTTTCTCCAGAAATTTCAAATAACAACCTGGAAATTAACATAGCTCATAAGTTTTCAATAGAATACTAGCACCATGATCCTATACATTCTTTAATAAAATCATCCCTGGGAAAAACACTGAATAATAAGTCATGATTCTTTCCATAGGACACATATTGCACTGGCTTTAACACATCATTCATTCAGTCAACTGTGAAATCTGGGTCAAAACATATTTCATGAAGTTCACACTATAATGAATATGTGTATCAAGTTTTAACTTTGTGTGCTCACAACTTCATGGTGAACTTCCTTACCTAAGCATCACTGATGAGTTTTATGTACACAAAATGCATGTCTGACGTATCAAATTATAAGCCTGGTACCTTTGATAACTATTTAACCCTTTCGCCGATGAGTCCCGGTTTACCGGGATTCACGCTTCAGACAGCTGACGATGAGTCCCGTTTTACCGGGATCGGAATACCTCTTTTATGTTTCCCGATTAAAACAGTGCAAACATGAGTTATCTTTCTTTGATGAATACCCGGATGAAAGTGTAAACATGACGCTTCCGTTTGTTGAAAACCGTGTCAAAATCAGAGGAAATTTACGGAATTTACGAGAATTTGAAATGAGGGAACATTTTTTTTGAAAGAATATGGAAGAATTGAAGCCAAACTAGTATACTTTTTTGACAAAAAATGTCGTTTTAAGTACAAAACACTTGCAATGGACATCGTTCAGTGTGAGGAATTTGTACAGCCTCATAAAAATTTTCAAAATTTTGCCGTTTTGGGTTAAAAAACTACGGTTTGGGGTCAAAGAGCAGAATTTTGAGAATTTCACCTAGAAAATGCCGAAAATATGAAAATTTGAATATTTTAAGAAGAAAAAATTATTAAAACATGAATAAAACTGTGAACATGGTGTTAGTGAATGAAATAAATACACAAATAACTACAAACAAGTTTTTATTGACATTTATTATGAAGATCTCCCACTTGAGTAATAGTAGCCAGGGAAGCCATCGTCTCAGAGTAGCTTCTGTCTGGGCAGCAATCGGTGAAAGGGTTAAACTAAAACTATACATAAAAATTTAGAGATTCCTTTGTAACACTCCATCTGATAGCTTAAGACACAATTGTTTTGGGATACATTTTTGGAATTCATTTTTGGAATTCATTTTTGGAATTCATTTTCCTCAGTTGAGTTTAAGTTCATGAACAACAAAACAATTTCCGCTAAGGTATAAAACGGAAAAAAATTAAGTTATCTTTTTTCAAACGAACTAAAGAAATCTTCATGACTAATGGCTTACCGGAGTATTATCAAGAAATATCAACAGTAAATTATTAACCATGTCCTGAAAATAGAAAACAAATTAAAATAATTGGTTGTATTAAATGGTTAATTTTACACAATGCTCTGCCAGGTGGTTTAAAATGATTTAAATTGGACATGCATTAAATTCTATTGTGCAACAAAACAGGTAATTGCACTGCTTACTCTTCCACTTTTTGGTGTGATTGAGTGATTGTTGGTGTTTTAAAGCCACTTTTAAGTGTCACTTTTTGCTATTTTCTGGCAGTCAGTTTTATATCCATTGTAGTTGTCCATTCGTTTTATGTGTTATATCTTTTGATTTTGCCATTTGATGAGGGACTTTCCGTTTTGAATTTTCCTCCTACTTCAGTATTTTTGTGATTTTACTTTTTATGGTAGAGGAAGCCAGAGTGCCCTGAGAAAATCCTCGTCCTTGGATAGGATAACTGATAATCCTAGTCAATTAAGCTTTGAATTTTGGTGTGGTTCATACTGCTTTATCAATAGTTTTTATATGTAACATAAAGTTTTGTTATTGTTTAATAATTTAATTTTGGATGTAACGCGTCTTCTGATTGGCTGACGTTATTTTGTTATGAGCCCATAGACATAATTTAGTCATGTGACCGTGACATCATCAACGTTTTTTTCATGGTTTTCTACGGTTTAAAATGGAATTAAGAATTAAATTATAAGAAATGACTAATATTTTTTCTGTCTATTCGAAATAACATAAAAAAATGTGGTGCACACTGACACTGTTAAATAACCCGCTACACGCGTTATTCAGTGTGCACCAAATTTTTTATGTTATTTCTTCATAGACAGAAAAAATATTACAGTCATTCCTTAAATATATATACAGAAAAAAGGGTAAAATTCACAGTACAAGTCTCAGGAATAATTAGCATTTAAATTAAATAAATGAAAGACTCACCGGATTGGCTACTGCATCCAGAGCAGGAAGTAAAATACTATTGGTCAACAACTCTCTGACCAATGAACATGTACATCTGTAAAACATAGATAGACAGATAGATTTGTTTCATCAAATATCAACATTAAACATTATCAAAGTAGTATAAAACAATAGTAGACATGTAAACATACTAAAATCATAAATTTTAAAAACTATTGTTGATATTTAATCTGGATTGCCAAAAAAATCCTTACGCCTTATTTCAAATGTTCAAGGAGCAGAGTTAATAAAATTTGCTGCTTTGAAATTAATCAAATGCAAATTGACTGTTTCCGTCCAATTCTAGAGAGGCTAAAACAGAGGGAAAAGAGATAGTATAAAATACATATTCAATAGTATTATGATAAGTAATCATATGACTTATATAGACGTTATAGCTTGCTGTTCTGTGTTAAGGATATAAGGAAATAATGATTGAATCATCCGTCTGAAATATTCTAACTTACTTTGAATGTAGACCTTGTGGTTTATGGATGACTTACTTGGAATGTAAACCTTGTGGTTTAAGGATGACTTACTTGGAATGTAGACCTTGTGGTTTAAGGATGACTTACTTGGAATGTAGACCTTGTGGTTTAAGAATATATGGAAATAATGATTGAATCATCCGTCTGAGATATTCCAACTCTGCCTTTCTACTGAGCATAGCACAGTGTAGATTTGATCCTAACATCTTTAAACTCTCTAGTTGTAGATCAGAACCCGAAGGTGCTGTCAAATACAAAATGTAAAATTTATCAGCTAAGGTGTGGTGAAATAGTAATATAAAAATATCTATTGGTACAGAACTAGTTTGAAGACATATTATTTTGGTATTTAAGTCATATAAAGCCCATAATCCATTATGTGTAATTCTTCTAAAATTTGAACAAATAATAAATAAAATTGACCTAATTGAGAATGGAAATAGGGAATATATCAAAGAGACAACAACCCGACCAAAGAGCAGATAACAGCAAAAGGCCACTAAGAAAAAAACATTCAGCATCCAGAGTTGGGCCTCAGCTGGCTCACTATTAAAAAATAAGTCTACATCTTTGAATGAGACCAATAGATGTACAGTTTCACAGGTATTATATAACATTCATTAATACTAAACTGAAAAAAACCTTGCAAAAAATCTGTATGACTGAAATAATCTTATTATGTTTGACAGTTGTGTTTTTCCAAAAAATATGAAAGTTCTACAAGTTAGTATAATTTCAAACTAATCTTACAGCACTTAATCATCAAGTCAACTTATATTCATATTGGTCAATATGACAGTAGTGTAAATAGCTGTCAGCTAGCTATAAAATCAAGTTTAACCTATTACAAGTTAAGAATATGACATTTGTTTCTATTCGACCCATTCTATTGGTTGATAAAGTGGTTGAACATGTGATACACATTTAATAGTTACCTGTTCTTTTAGCCTTTAAATACACATGTAAATGTAAGAGTCCAGCTCTTATTAGTTTTTCACTAACCATCTTTGCAATATCAACCTATAAATAAATACAACACATCACATTACACTATATCTGTAGTAACTATTAGTGGTTTGTTGACTGATAGCTGTTATTGGGTTTTTTTCAAAGATATTTTGACTTATTCACATTTTTCATAGATTTTAGTCTGCAACAGATTAACTAATTAATGAGAAAAAAATGCATGTGTCTCAACTAGCTAGTGACTTGTTTTGGTGGTCTTTTAAATCTTTACATTCCAGAATAGTCATCATAAGTATAATTTTGCTGGTTCATGATCCAAAGAAATATATTGGTTATTTCATTGTTAATACACCAAAATGCAAAAAATGTCAAATCATTTGTAGGCTTTCTATAGTTGAAAACATTATTAACCAATCACAACATTTTGATGTACATTTTAAACCAGATGCTCCACAGGGCGCAGCTTTATACGACCGCAGAGGTTGAACCCTGAACGGTTGGGGCAAGTATGGACACAACATACAAGCTGGATTCAGCTCTAAATTTGGATTGTGATTAAATAGTTGACACAGCATAGGTTTCGGACACAGAATGAATGTGGTCTAATGAACTTAAAATATTTTTTTTGCCTTTGAGCAATTCACTATGCTGTTGAATATTAATCCTCTCAAAAAAATGTTTGAAGAAATTTTCTTTTTATTTATGAAATCTGAAATGAGAAAAATTTACCCCCCCCCCTCCCCCCATTTTTTTTCACATTCCCCTTTCCCTTTTTCCAAAACTGATCTCAATTCAAATTTCTAATGGAGTTTGCAACAATAACTACTCATTTAAATACATCATAAAATATTAAAATGTAACAAAAGGTGCTTGTTATCACTGAATGATAAAGATTGTTTTAATTTATCAGTTGGTAGTAAAAGTGAATATACATTGTATATTGTATAAAACAATGATTTAAGAAGTTGATTCAACTACTATTCTGGAAAATTTCTTGCTATTGCATAATACTGTGCAATTAAAGATTTCTTGCTATTGCTGAATACTGAGCAATTGAAAATTTCTTGCTATTGCACAATACTTAATGTAATAAATTGGATCCTGATTTGAACCAACTTGAAAACTGGGCCCATAATCAAAAATCTAAGTACATGTTTAGATTCAGCATATCAAAAAAGCCCAAGAATTCAATTTTTGTTAAAATCAAACTTAGTTTAATTTTGGACCCTTTGGACTTTAATGTAGACCAATTTGAAAACGGGACTAAACATTAAGAATCTACAAACACAGTTAGATTTGGCATATCAAAGAACCCCAATTATTCAATTTTTGATGAAATCAAACAAAGTTTAATTTTGGACCCCGATTTGGACCAACTTGAAAACTGGGCCAATAATCAAAAATCTGAGTACATTTTTAGATTCAGCATATCAAAGAACCCCAAGAATTCAATTTTTGTTAAAATCAAACTTAGTTTAATTTTGGACCCTTTGGACTTTAATGTAGACCAATTTGAAAACGGGACCAAAAATTAAGAATCTACATACACAGCTAGATTCGGCATATCAAAGAACCCCAATTATTCAATTTTTGATGAAATCAAACAAAGTTCAATTTTGGACCCTTTGGGCCCTTTTTCCTAAACTGTTGGGACCAAAACTCCCAAAATCAAACCCAACCTTCCTAAAGAGGTCATAAACCTTGTGTTTAAATTTCATAGATTTCTATTTATTTATACTTAAGTTATGGTGCGAAAACCAAGAATAATGCTTACTTCGGCTCCTTTTTGGCCCCTAATTCCTAAACAGTTCAGACCTCAACTCCCACAATCAATCCCAACCTTCCTTTTGTGGTCATAAACCTTGTGTTCAAGTTTCATTGATTTCTATTCACTTATACTAAAGTTATTGTGCGAAAACCAAGAATAATGCTTATTTGGGCCCTTTTTTGGCCCCTTATTCCTAAAATGTTATGACCAAAACTCCCAAAATCAATCCCAACCTTCCTTTTGTGGTCATAAACCTTGTGTTAAAATTTCATAGATTTCTATTCACTTTTACTAAAGTTAGAGTGCGAAAACTAAAAGTATTCGGACGACGACAACGCCAACATCATACCAATATACGACTAAAAAATTTTTAATTTTTGCGGTCGTATAAAAATATTACTCACAATGCATTAGCTTCTGCAAGAAGGAAATGAAGCATTCTACAACACTGACCTTTTTAGCTCTCCTGAGTACAACAGATGCAAGAAATCTGAGACTTGACTTCAAATCATCTACAAATTCTTCATCTTTGCTTAAATCTCTGAGAAAATATCATATAAATAAATAAGTATCAAATATACAGGCCATATTGTTATGAGCAAATTACATGAATTACAATATTACAATCAGATCAAATTGACCTGTGGTCAGTACTATAAACATGTATTTATTTTTATCCTGGGATTAAATTTTCAAATAAAAAAAAATGAGCCTGGGATAAATTTGTGAGCAAGGTCAAAATTCCTAAGGACAATCACTGACATCCTGGACGCATGGGAATCGAGCTGGAAGCGTCATTTTTTTAACCTGTGAGTCCCTGGGACGCGTCCTGATTGTATCCCCCGAGTCCCAGAAACATCGTTTTGCCTAGAAGATTTATGATATGACATTGTTTTGAGCCGTTGTTTTGACAAGAAACTAAACTGTAATTCGATGTCAAAACATCGATGTGATGTGTAGATCAATATTTTTTGACAGCTGATAGATTTATAATTTACCTAATTTACATTGTCTGCATGGTTGAACAAGCCAATGAACGGCGATTATGAGACATTTGTCAAATTGAAAAGTAAAAATGGTTTGCAAACTATTTTTTAAATACAAATGCTTGACTGTACCTTAAATGGAATGAATATAAATCCAAACTAAATTATTAAAAGCAGAATAATCCAGAAATTAAATGAATTCCTTGACCAAATGTTTTCTTTTGTTGACAAACATGTCACATGACAATTAGACACATGACTTCTCACTTCTCTAATGACTATTGGATTCATTTTTTTTCCCGCAGGTACCAATTTGCATGATTTGTGGTTTGTGGAAACTTTGCATTTGCTTGAATATGTGATTTTATAGTTCCATCAACTTTATAGAAATTTGTATTTTGTTGAACATTAGTGGTTCATCTGTACCCACAAAAGTTTGTATCCAAAGAATAAAAATGAATTTACAGTATAAACTTACTTGTACCATGTGTACAGATGCTCCTTTAATACAATGTTTAGAAACTGAAAAACAAACAACAAATAATGAATATACATGGATATTATTTTCTAAGTTATTACAATACTTAACATATAAATTAGGTTTTTGTAAATAAGAAGATTTATTCAAGTTTCATTTCTTGCATAAAATGTAGGTCAAAACTCAAATTGACCTTATTTTGAAGTGGACCTTCATTAACATATTTGTAGAGGGTCCAGAATATTAAATCAGTAAAGTTTGAAATTTTCTAAACAAAGTCTTGATGTTCCAGATGAAAAGAGTTTATTTTTTTAAGAAATGAATGCTTCTTGTTGTAAATTTATTAACGTGTAAAAGCGTTGACCATAGTACATTTTATGCATTGCTTCCGCGTTTCATACTAAAAATGTGAGCACAGTCAACACTTTAACAACCATATAACATTACTGAAAGAAGCATTCAATACTTATAATTATATTTTATTGATAGGATCATGAAAATATGTTTTCTATCAAGTTTTTCTTTTATCTACCTATGCACTTTATTGTGGAAGCTTGTGTCATCATGAATGTTACATTTCATTTTGAAATGAAAATTAATTTCAGAATTTCTAAATAATGAATAATTAAGAAATAATTAATAATGGGGGCTTGAATATAACGAGATTTTACCACGAGTTGGCCCTTTATGACAAATATTTTACCCTGAGCGATAGCGAGGGGTAAAATATAAGCATAAAGGGACAACCCATGGTAAAATCTAGATATATTCAAGCCCCTCTGAATTACTTCGATTCTAATAGGACAAATACAGCAATTCTTTTGGATCGAAGCGCTCTAGGTGGAGGCAAATATTGCCGTTCCCATAAATTAACGCACTTTTAGATTGGCGTAAAAGAATGGAGCAAACAGAATAAGTGACATGCTCAAACTATTTACAATAACGTATTTAGATAGATTTGGATGACAAAATATATATACATCACAACAAGGAAACGTAAACAAACGCTGCTAAAATGTGGCATAAGCCCAATATATAAATTTTAGAAGTACAGTGCATCATAATCCTATGAAGGCTGGCTGACATAAAATATGTTTCATATTTTTGTATTATAATGTTATATCAGGCTGCACTTTAATAAAACAATATATATATACATAGAAGACATATAAGTAAATTATCATGATACAATATCATGATAATTTACTTATACTTTTTCTATGTATAAAAATTGGGCTTATGCCACATTTTAGCAGCGTTTGTTTACGTTTCCTTGTTGTGATGATTTTTGGTATTAGAAGCGTGTATTTTCCCGTAAAATGCTGAAATTATTATGTCATCACTCTATGAAGTCGGGTACTTCATTCATAAAAAAACATATGACGTGGGAGTACGATCGGAACAGCCAATGCAATATATTCCTATTTTACCACGGGTGTGTACTCAAAGTATTTGACGGACGTCATGTTAGAATAATGAAACATACATGTTATGTAATTATCTTAAAATATTGATCTATAAGAATAAAAAAATTACGTCTGAAGAAGAAGATTATATATGTTTTCCTCCAATCTGTTTATCAGAGCCAACTGAGGAATATTTGAAGACATCTTTGTTTTATTTGTCAAAATCTAAAAATAGACTTACTTCTTCTACAGCATCATTAGTTCTTCCTGTCAATTGTAAATTGGTCCATGGCTGGAACGCCAAAATATTCAACTCTGGTCTGAAATGATATTTTTCCAACACTGAATGAATTATTGACATTTCATAGATGCTCTCAGGTCTTCTGTAGTTTTGTATGTACTTTTATGGATTATTTCTTGTCTTTTTTTTTATTGATAGTGATTTTTCTTTGTATGTGCTTGTACAATGTCGTAGTTCTTTTTTGGTCATTTATGATATTACCACAACACTCAGCATTTAACAACTGTTTTGTTTTACTTTTTTTCGTATAAGCAATTTCAAAACTTGTTCTTTTTTAGTTTTAAAGATATGAAAGTCACTGGAGGAATCACTTGACTGTATTGCATAGGGAATTTTTATTGCTTGTCACATTTCTTGTAGTTTTTACCATAGTTTTGATCACGTACAACAAAGTTCTTTTGACTGAATTCATGTTCTGTATATTGATTTTTTATATCTCACAGCATGAGTTTAGAAATATAGATTCCTACACTGCAACAAGTGTATTATGATATTTCTCCACTCTAGACAGTTAAATTTTATTATTCAAAGCGCGAGGCTTGCCGAGCTTTTTAAATAATTAAAATTTAACTGTCGAGAGTGGAGAAATATCATAATACACGAGTTATAGTGTCGGTATCTGTTTCTCTAATGATTTTTATCCTTTGTTTTCAAAGGTTTTCAGAAACTTGTGTTCTTTATATGCGACGTCATCAGGCATTGCTGCCTTTTTTCACGACATCACAATAGGAAAAATCAGAAGTAAACAAAACATTTTGACGTCACAATTAAATTTCAACCAGCCATTAGCCGAGAACAGATTTTTCACTAGTGAGGAGAAATATTTTTCTCACACTGGTCAGGAAATGTGAAAATAGCACAAAAATTATAGAATGTCTATTTTACTAGACAGAGTTAAAATGATGTTTTCAGTTTAATTTTCCATCGATGAGTTGTTTGAATGTCCCTCTGCTATCTTTCGCCCCTCTTTTTAAACCTGAAAACACTGTACACCAACTATTTTTTTGGCAAGAAGAATAGTAACATGAATATATATCTTTGCAAAATCTTTTAAACTAATATTTATAGACAAGGAAGGAAATTCACTAAAACAATTCGCCAAAAAACTGGAAAGAAAGAGAAAAGCATGAACAAATATATCTTTCAAAATAAGTTGGTTTACAGTAATGAGTATACCTTTTTGTGATGACGGTTTATAAATGTTCTATGTGATATATAATGGAAAAAAATATTAGGGCTATTCCATAAAAATGTATGTGGGAGAGTAGGAAGGGACTCTAAAAATTTCCCTACAAACAAGAACCATTTTTTAAATAATTTTGCAAAAAAGTAATAGAGTGGGGTGCTCATTTTCGCCATATCTTTCCATGTTTTCTTCAGTTTATGTTCAGGTCTTTATGTTTTTGAAGTATACTGATATTTCTATATGAAGATAACTTCAAATGCAAAATATTCTTAGCTTGAAAACGTGTTTGTTTTGAGAAAAATCATCTGAAAAGTTGGATTAAAGGGTGTTTGAAATTTCCTGATTTTTTGTCGACGAGGGACACATATTCGCCGTTTTTACACATCTATTTAAAACCAAATTACTGCAGCTTTAAACAATATGTATCAAATAAATTTCATTATAGATGAATAGCAGACATTTGAAAGGTGTAAAAAACTAAAATTAAGGGCAATCAGTCAAAGAATTACGAAGAAATACTTCTTTGAAATCTTTTTTTTTCATTCAGGAAATTGGCTGAAAACCGTAGTCCGTTTTTCTGTCCTTTGCAGTAAGTGCCGAAATTTGGTCTCATTTTCAAAAATAATCATATTTGTTATAAAAATGTAATTTATCGGCATATTTCTGCCATTTCAGCCATCCTTTGAAGTTTTTACACCTCAAAATCATAATGAGCGCCCCACTCTAGACGCATACTGAAAAAAAATCATGACCCACATTCAATAATTAAATCTTCCTTTTCTACCCTCCCATAAACATTTTAATGGAATAGCCCTTACCTATGCCTAGGACATTTCCTCTGTCCACATACAGTACAAACTGTCTTCATCAATGTCAACTCATCATCTGTTAAGTTACCAGTCTAAAAAAGAAAACTAATCTTCTCAACATGCTCATGAGAGTTTTCACTTTTTTTTTTTCTTTTTCATAAAATAAAAAGTTGAAATATTGTTACAGGTCAAGTGAACATGTTTCTTTTCACTAGAAAAAAAACCTGTGCCAAAATTATTTGTTTCAAATAGGCAGCTACATACTGTTTAACATTTGATTAGCCTCTAATGAAAGAATGTCATATTAAACATGCTAGTGAATTTGAGCAACTGCATTTTCCATGATATCTATTTAACATATGCATTTTGAAAGGCAAAATTTCCATATTCTACATTTGAAAATTGGTGATTTTACTTTTTTCAAACACAATGAAGTAATCAACCTTAGTAAAAATTTACCGGTACTAACTTTTGAGATTTGATGAACTTTGTTTAAAAACAGTGTGTAAAAAATTTGCTATGTTGAACAACTGCCGTAGAAGGTGTGTTTTGAAAAACAATCAGATTTAAACAGTCTCATCAAACTTTCAACATCATTGTGCATTTTCATGTCTTTTTTGGCAGTTGATTTTTATTGGTGGAGGAAGTGTGTTATTAAATGTAGCTTTTCTTATTTTATCACTTTTAAAAAAAGAGAGAGCATAAAGTGTTTCATGTCATTGTTTCGCATCACTACAGACAATTTTCATCATTCCGACTTTTGTCTCTGGATTATATAATTTTTCAACTGGTTACCTTTTCTAATGTTGGACATCCTGTTACCAAGTCAGGTAAGAGCATGCTAAAGAAGTAAAATCAAGGTTTCAATCAGTAAAATTTTGGGGAATCTTAGCTGCTTAACATTTTCTTTACACAACAAAATCATTGGAAAACAGAAAACGTTCCCCTCAAATTATGCCGATTATATGTCTAATTTTACTTATTTTGATTGAACTTATTCGCCTGAGCACCATGATGTACAACCATAGAAAAGGTAACCTGTTGAAAAATTATATAATCCGGAGTCAAAAGTCGGTAATATGAAAATGCACTCACCTTCTTCTTCCGTGTGTAAGTAAATAACAGATTTGGTAATAACGAAGATGAGCTGAAAGATATAAATAGACTGTGATTCTTCTCTGTTTTAAGAACAAAATGCATATCAATTCATTTATTTTGGTTATAAATGATTGATAAATTAAGAAAAAAATGATATGGGATGTACATGTTTCTTGTAAAATCATTTTTTATACCCCTTGCTCTTTTTCTCAAAATGTTGGCTAAAAAGACCGACTTGATTGGTAAAAAAAATTAAAAATTTATTTCTCAAAAACTGCTTATATTACTGTAAATGCATTTTTTTCACAGAGTCAAGTTTGGTTATAATACTTATTAATTTCATTGCTATTTCCACTTGTATCACTTGTTTTGGAAATAATTCCAGAACAAGATTTCAACGAGACTGAAATGTCAGAAGAATACATCCTTAAGTACAAAGCTTTGGTAAACATTTATACAAACAAAGCATGCAAGCCAATCAATGGTTTATTCTACAAGCTTAAGGAAATTACAAATGTAACTGTAAAAACTGTGTCTTACCTCAAGCTGTAATATGATAACAATATACCTAGGAGGAACGACCATAGCATCAAAAATAACTGGAAATATCTGTAAGAAAAAAAAATCAAAAGTGGAAAATGTCAGGGCAAAATCTTGCAGGCGATATGATGATTTAAGTCGCCTAAGAATTTTGGAAAATCGCTAAATATTGCTGGCTGACTGATTTCATGGCATTTAATATAAACGAAAAAAAATAATAAGACAATAAAATGTTAACAAAATTTTGTATTGAAATTGAAATAAATTCATGAGCAATGAAAATGTCAAACAGACCTAAAAAAAAAAAACATGTCATATAGAAATAAACATTATTCTTTATCATGTTTATGATTTTATTTATGCCACAAGAAGATACTCTGGTAACTCCTCTTGCATATATACCTGTGTAAATTATTTTATTTAGAGGCATTTTGTGCAAGGTTTACATTGTTATATCATGTATATGGCAGCATTTTGATTAAGGATATGGTTGACTTTCTGAAATTGTTTAATATATATACATGTATCTCCCCCCCTTATTTTATTGATTTTATATTTATATTTGTAATGACTTAAACCGTGCATAGCGTAACGCTATACTTTGTTGTTCCATATGTAACGTCACATCCTTGGTTACTTTATTATGTGTTCTTGTATAGATTTAAATACATGTTCTACATGTTATATTTGTTGTCTTGTAAATGCCTAAGTTATTTCATTGGCGACGAGGATAAAAAAAAAATGAAAGCAACTGAAAGAAGAGATTAAAAGGCATAATAAGTAAAAGAAAAGAAAAATGGCTGAAAGAATTAACGTTGTGACAGAAAACAGAAATTTGAGAACTTTACTGTTCACATCGTTGGAGGATCATCTCACCACAGGAAGTCATTGGGAGGAATGGCTAGAAGGTATAGAAAGAGAATTCTGATATTTTCGAATTACAGAACCTGAAGACAAAAAGGACGCAATGATTATTTACGGAGGTAAAAAAAATTCAAGATTAGAGTAAAGTACACCTGACCCCATAGACAGATTCATGGATGTTTATGAAAAGTTAAAAAATAAACTGAATGATTATTTTGCTCCAAAGAAGAATAAACATTATGCAAGAAATGTATTTCTGAAAATGAGACCGATTAATGGAGAATCAACAGTGGCATACGCGACACGACTACGAGAGAGAGTTGCTGATTGTGAGTTTGAAAATCAAGATGACAGAATTTTAGAACACATTATTCAAACCACAGAGGATGAATCAATAATCAAAAAGACAATTAACAGAAAGTGGACACTTGATCAAATGTTACAGGAAGTACATCAGCTAGAAGATACGACATTGCAGATACATGATATGAGAGACATATACGCAGCAGTAAGAACTGAAAATAATTGCAAAAGTAACGAATTATGGAGGAAAACAAAGACATTACGGCATGCAAAATAGAGAGGAAACATACACAATGAGACATGAAAGGAGGAATAATTGTAACTATTGTGGAAAAACACATTCGTTTGAATGACGTGAAGATTGTGGTGCTTACGGAAAACAGTGTAACAAATGTCATAAATGGAATCATTTTGCTGTAGTTTGCAAATCGAGTATGAAATCCTTATACCAGGACAATGACCAATTCAGGAATCAACGATACACTGAACGAAATCAAGGTAGGAATGTTAGAAGAACAATGGAAGACACAAGTGAAGAAGAATATTCAGATGATGAGTTTTTTCGGACGGTCAGTGAATCATTTGGGTACAGTTAAGAAAATAAATGTACATCAGGGCTCCCACTACTTCAGAATTATAGGGAGAAGTGACTTCTCTTTTTGAAACTGATAGGGAGAAGTGGTAAGATTTGAAAGAGAAGTGCTCATTCGTGCGGTGCGCTACAATGTTTGGATTTTACTATAGTATAAAGGGTCATAAGTAAATACAGGGATCTCCATGGCCTGTTTAACGATGGCGCCCCGCCATCGTTCAAATGTCTTGCGCCATCGTCAATTGACTTGCGCCATCGTTAAATTGTCTTGCGCCATCGTTAATTGTCTTCCGCCATCGTTCAAAACTTCATCGTTTTTTGCAGCCCGACGCAATTTTTTTTTATCAATTATAATCAAATGCATGTAATTGCATAACCCTTAGGCTTTTTATGTTATAATCCAATACAGTTCTAACGCCTGAGGTATATCCGGATTAAGATCGCTAATCACTTGTACCTGAGCTTGTACAGGTAGATCAACAAACCAGACAGGAGAATACTATCTGAGGATAGACGATCCATTTGTCGAATTAATCAACTAAGTTTCAGCAAATGATTATGATAATTTAGATTAAATAAATTAATTAATAATCCAGTTACAAAGAAAACAGTTTAACAAGTCGAACACATGCTTAATTTGACTTACGCAATCAGCATCCCCCTTTTTTAAGAAGTACAAAATAAGACTCAAAACAGTAAATATTATTTCATTGCAAGTAACTCGAGTGCTGCTGTAACGATAATTTAGAATTACTTTAAAAGTTTAAAAGTAAAAACTTAAATATTTCCTGTACAGAATATCGTATTGTAATTCCGAATTCATTTCGTATATTACAATCGATACATCCGCGTTTCCGGTTTCTATTCAGACTCGAAAGATGCATGTTGCACAGCATCAATTTGCCAGATAAAGTCATTAAAAACCTTTTCATTTGTCAATGTTTGCTTTACAAATCTCTTTAACCTTTTACATAACCCGTACGAATCGTTTTGTTGTTGCTGCAAATCAGCCATACCGGTAATGGGTTCTGAATTTCAGAGTGTCCATGAAAAATAAGCTCCACATCATACGATTTTTAACCCCCATAACAATTTCCAAAAATACAAGAAATCTGCATGGGGACCTTCATGACAGCTTTTGGTCATTCTCGACTAAGGGGGGGGGGGGCATGAAGACTTGGCATTTGAATGGTTAAAAACGACAATAAATGAAAATATGATACTTCTAATTCTATAATGAAAATTCAAATAAATAAAATTTAAATAAGCAATGAATTAGCATGTTCACCATTCCTTGTATGGAGGGATAAAATACTTCCGATCGCGCTACACTGTACAGCGTAGACACGGTTTGTAATGGTGAAAGTTCCTCCATCGTTCAATTTTCATCCATGGGGATCCCTGAAATAATGTTCTTTTTATATTATTCAATTCATATCTGAGTATAAAATTAAAGTATCATTTCAAATTAAAAGTTATTTAAGTTTAACTGAGGTTTTGAGAAACTACAATCTAAATATTTATATCTAGCACTAAAAAAAAAAAAATTTATTTAAAAAAATATAAAGAAATTAAAAAATATCAATTACAATTTAATTCAAATCTATCTTGTGTATGAAATTCAGTGTTTCTCATAAAAAAATATAAAAGTTATTAAGCTGGGCCATAATATAATTAATAGTCTCAGAGTTAAGCAACTTTGAAACAATCCATAAAAAATATAGGGAATTATATACACCAATCAATGAGATGTAACCGAAAGTCTCTTAATGCGTGTGGAATACGTAATTTTTCCCTTTGGGGTCAATATTCTTCTGTCAGCTGTTCCATCCGTGCGTCCGTAGTAATTATTGTAAAAGTACGGATTTAGGTCACAGCCGGTCCGGTTCAGATCCGTAGTTTAGAAATCGGTCAATGGTGGACAAATGCAAGAAAAGTTACAAAAATAAACGATGTTTGACAAGCTATTTGGAAAGGAACATGACGTTTTTAATGCAATAAATGGATTGAACATTTACTGGAGGCAACTTTTATCACGTTTAAATGAAGTAACAAACTTATTTTGCCGCTAAAATTTAGGTTTATGTAATTTTTCGAGTAACAACCACTGGAACTTGCGGAAATGCACGAAGTGATAAAAAGTTGTATTTTTATCAAATAACCTGCTACACACTGCAAAGACAATGCTTCAACCTCTTTTCTTAAGATAATCAATCGTTTCGGTGTAAATTTCTTTAATTATCAATAAAAAATTGATGTTTCATCAACTTGGTAAAAATTGAAAATGTCCCATGAAGGAAGCGACTGAAAGCGAGTATCGTCAAGAACAGGGCTACTTGTTTTCGCTTTTGGGGGTCGGGGAAAGCGAAGTGACGATCGGGAAAGCGACTTCTTCGCCCAAGTCGCCTGGTAGCGTGAGCCCTGTACATAACATTGGAAACGAAGCAAGAACAGTACTAGTTACAGTACCGGTACCTGGTCATTCGAGGTACCGGATGTTTAGTGGTTGTTCTTTGTTGATGTTCACTAATTTTGGGATAGTTCTTTTGAAGATAAAGACATAAGCGAGATGTGGAAAATATTTTATGAAAAATATAAAAAATGTGTCGAAACGTATATACCGAAAACTAATCCTAAACCGGGTTGTCAACCTAAACCATTATGGCTAACATTTGATTGTCTGAGCAATATAAAACGCAAACAAAAGGCCTGGTCAAGATACTTGGCTACTAGACGAGCAGTAGATTTTGATTTTTATAAAGTTGCTAGAAACAGGGCAAATGAGAACGTTCGAAAAGCAAAAAAGGAATATGAGAAGTTAGTGGCATCAAAAGCTAAAACTGAGCCAAAACATTTTTGGACATATGTCAAAAGTAAAGTGAAATCAAAATCAGCAGTATCAAACCTCATGAAACCAAATGGGAACTTAACTACTTCCGACAAGGAAAAAGCGACTGTATTAAATGACTTTTTTACCAGTGTATTTACTGCTGAAAATCCAAATAATATACCTAATATTGAAGAGAGAAATTTTGAATCATCTTTAGACCACTTTGTGATCAATCAAGATACAGTTGAAAAATATCTACTTTTATTAAATGGAAGCAAGTCTATGGGTCCAGATAATATTCATCCGTTAATAGTAAAGAGTATGGCAAATACATTTTCAAAACCTTTGACTTTGATATTTCAAAAGTCCATTGACACTGGAAAAATTCCAAAAGAATGGAAAGATGCTAGAGTTACCCCACTTTTTAAGAATAAAGGTAGTAAACTGGATGCGGGAAATTACAGACCGGTCAGTCTAACTTCAATTGTTTGTAAAACTTTGGAAAAGGTTATACGGAAGGAAATGATTGATCATTTAATAACCAATAATTTGTTATCAGACTCACAGTTTGGTTTTCGCTCTGGAAGATCATGTATATTACAATTACTTGATGTCATGGAAGACTGGTCATTATATATGGATAATAATATATCCTGGGACACATTATATCTCGATTTTGCCAAAGCTTTCGATAAAGTGCCACATAAAAGATTACTAAAGAAACTGTATTCATACGGTATTCGTGGATCTATATTAGAATGGATAACTGACTTTTTAACTGGACGTCGACAACAAGTTGCGGTGAAAGGGGAAAAATCTGAATGGCAAAATGTAATTAGTGGAGTGCCCCAAGGCAGTGTACTTGGACCTGTTCTTTTCATTATATTCATAAATGATTTACCAGATGTTGTGGAGTCTATAGTAAAAATTTTCGCAGACGATACTAAAATTTATGCACCTACTTCTAAATCTGATGTCTTACAGAATGATCTAGATGCCCTCTACGATTGGTCCAAGTTATGGGACATGAAATTTAATGTGAACAAATGTAAACAAATCCATTATGGAAGAAATAATCCTGAAAATGTTTATACCATGAACAATATTGATATCATTAAAGATGAACAAGAAAAGGATCTTGGAATTATTTTTCAAAATGATCTTAAATTTTCTCAACATATATCAAGTAAAATAAATAAAGCCAATAGTATACTTGGGCTAATTAACCGAACTTTTATCTTTAAAGATCAATATACATTTTTAAGACTATACGCTGCGTTGGTACGACCACACGTGGAATATGGAAATACAATATGGTATCCGCATTTAAAGAAAGATATTAATGCTGTAGAAAAAGTGCAGATGAGAGCAACTAAATTAATTCCTGATATACGACATTTAAGCTATGAAGACAGATTAAAAGTACTTAAACTACCTTCCCTAACTCACAGAAGGCGAAGAGGTGATATGATACAAGCTTTCAAAATATTAAAAGGATTCGAAGATATATCTTATGAAAGATTTTTTACTGTCATCAGTACAAATACCCGTGGGCATAATTGGAAATTAGCAAAACCTAGATGTAACACTTCTTTTCGATTAAGACATTTCTCACAACGAATTATTAATGATTGGAATAACCTACCAGTTGAAGTTATTTCATCAAAAACTGTGGAAGCCTTTAAAATTAGTATAGACCGTCATTGGGAGTCAGTCATGTATCAGTTAAGAAATTGATGAGGACACAAATAGTTTTCTATATAACTTTTTAATTGTGTGAAATATTGCACCAAATCATGCAGGATTGATGATTGTATCAGTTTTGAAAGTGTACCAAAATAGGGTGGGCTAAAAAGGATAGGATCCTTCCATATGAGCCCCACAACGATCTTACAGGTATCTTACAGGTATGATTTTGCTGGTAGTGGGCCCTTAGACAGTTAGAACATTTTGGTGTTAGCCAAGGCTCCGAAGACCATACTTTGACCTATATAGGTGTTTTTTTTCTTTTCTTATCATGACATGGATGGAGAGTTGCCTCATTGGCACTCATACTGTGGCACTGTGACACATATTGGCTATACGATTATAAATATGAAATTATGTATGTATTTTATCGTTTATATAACATCAAACTGATGCATAAATTCGTACCTATAAAATAGTAAAGTAAGAAACAACAAAGAAGCAGTCCCCACACAGAACTTCGTGTGTTTCTTAACATAATACTTCAGGATATACCACGGAATCATGTTTATCCTTTTCTCGTCATCCTCCCATTGATTATCTCCCCTTCTGTTTATTATTTTTGAATCAGCCTAAAATCCTTTCTACATTTCCGGAAACGTAACATGATCTTGCAATCTAGATAAACTTATTTTAAGTTTTAATTATTTCATAAAAGATAAATCAGAGGGGTGTGTTATGTATTCGCAATAACATAATTAAGTTAGGCAATATTCGACATAATGACGAACAATCAAAACGTAAGCTATGATGAGCCGTTTTCACAGAATATAACATGATGACAAATACATTTAATGTGGTCGGACTATATTATGTCGTGCATGCAATGACAAAAATCATGTACAATGTTCACAGAGACAAATAATTTAGAACATAACATATGTAACTTCAAATTATATATGATTTGCTAATTCATCTTTGTCTCTAAAAATTCGCATTACCTTTTCAAGTCTTTCTTGCTGCTCTTTGGCATTTGTTCTTTTGGTTTATGTTGTCCGGCAATTTGAATAATTAACTGAATAATGTTTGATACTTTCACTGTAAATTTTCATTTCTGTTCTCGTACTATCAACAAAAATACCAATTTGTGTTAATTGTTTCTGACTGTTGTGACCTATAGTTGTTAATTTCTGTGTCATAATAATAATACTTTATTCAGAAGCAATACAGATTATAGAATATACAATTGTACAATATTTTTTTGAATGCATCAGTGAAATATAAATACAATAATTATACACAGTACATGTATGGCGGAGAATGAAAAAAAAAATTATATGATAAATAAATAATACAACTGACATATTACGAATTTTTTCAGTATTAAACAAAAATTTACCTAAATTATTAAGTTCTTTCACATTGTGAACTGATAACAACTGTATAAGTTTAAAAGGGGGTGGATATTGCCAATAATATTTCTTAATGTATAGTTTTCTTACATCACTCAGTATATCTATTTGTGGTCTCTTGCGGAGAATTTTCTCACTGGCAATCATACCACATCTTCCTTTTATAAAATTAATGACATGATACAATAATATCATATGTGTATAAGAGGAAATATAGTCAATAATAATGCTATTAAACAAAGAAATAATAACTTTAGTTCTTACTAGGACCAAGAAGGCTAAGTGAATACTACAACCTCATAGATAGGACCTTTACATAACTAAGCCTAAATTAAATCATGCGGATGACACACCAGGTCCTTACACGATCTACAGATTTTATCTTGGATAGCGGAAAGTACAAAGTAATAAAAAAATATTAATAAACGTGTATGTATAACTAATGAGGTATCATCTCAATAAATATTTTAAAAAAAATATGGAGGTGTGGTATGATGGCCATGAAGATAAAAAAAATCTATTAAAAGATAAGAACGAGAAAGTAGACAAATGCAGGTTACCGTACCTGGTGCATGCATACGACCGTAAAAGATGAGCAAAGCTTTACTATCGTTTTAGCAAGCTATTTCATTTACTTATCTGATTCTAAAGTTGCATCCTTCTAAATTATAGTGACTTTTACTATCTCAACAGCATATCTTAATCATATGTAAACGACGTAAGATAAATTATAAAGGAAGGTCGTTCTTTTTCACCAAAAAACTAAAACGCATTTTATTAATTTGCGTATGGCCTTTAAATGTTTTTGTTTGTTTGTTTGTTTGGTTTTTTTTTGTTTTTTTGTTTTTTAACTTTTTACGTATTAATTTTTGTACTTTAAGAATCTTTTTTAAATTGGCGTAAGTGAAGAACAGACTTTTTCAGAAAAATGCAAACTGATAAAATTATTAAGAACTGGTTGTATGACGGCAGCAGGATAAATGAGAACGTGTAGCTAGCCTAGCAGGTACATATAGATATTGCGATATTGAAAGCAATCTCGGGTGTGTGTATACGTCTTCAAAAGTCAAGATGTTTTTTTCTCTATTTTTTTTTCAGTAACATTATTCTCTATACGTGTCGACCAAGAACGAGAATAGTTAACACGACTTCATTAGATTAAAACTATTAGTAAAAAAACTTTTTATTTCCACCCACCCCTTTTAAAGAACATATTACACTATACTTATATATACGATGTTAATACAATAATTCCACAGAAAGTAATTATGCCAGACAAGTGTGTCAGAGTAATACCTTTTCAGTTTCTATCTCCCACGGGCCTCGTTGAACAAGTGATCGAAAGTATAAAATTGAGAAAGGAAATGGGGAATGTTTCAAAGCGACAACAACCCGACCATAGAGTAGAAAACAGCCGAAGGCCACCAATGGGTCTTCAATGTAGCGAGAAACTCCCACACCCGTAGGTGTCCTTCAACTGGCCCCTTAAAAAATATGTATACTAGTACAGTGATAATGGACGTCATACTAAACTCCGAATTATACACAAGAAACTAAAATTTAAAATCATACAACACTAACAAACGCCAGAGGCTCCTGACTTGGGACACTGACAGGTGCAAAATTGCAGCGGAGTTAAACATGTTTATAAGATCTCACCCCTCCCCCTATACCTCTAGCCAATGTAGAAAAGTAAACGCATAACAATACGCACATTAAAATTCAGTTCAAAAGAAGTCAAAGTCCGATGTCAGAAGATGTAACAAAAGGAAATAAATAAAATGACAATAATACATAAATATCAACAGACTACTAGCAGTTAACTGACATGCCAGCTCCAGACCTCAATTAAACTGATTGAAAGATTATGTCTTCATCATATGAATATCAGGCACAATCCCAGTTCATTTACAGATATCACTATTCTACCAAAACGTGTTTTTGAGAGTTCGAACCCGATCAATCAATCAATCAATCAATCAATCAATCAATCAATCAATTAATCAATTTGTATGTGTTACACAATCCTTTAATTCTTAGGAGATAATTAGTCTTAGGAACTCTTCTGACTATATCTTGTTTTTATGCCACACCTATGATAATAGACGGGCATTTTGTTTTCTGGTCTGTAGGTCCGTTCATTCCTCGTACCGTCCGTTCGTCTGTTCGTCTGTCCGTCTGTCCCGCTTCAGGTTATAGTATTTGGTCGAGGTAGTTTTTGATGAAGTTGAAGTCCAATCAACTTGAAACTTAATACACATGTTCCCTATTATATGTATGATCTTTCTAATTTTAATGCCAAATTTCACGGTCCACTGAACATAGAAAATGATAGTGCGAGTGGGGCATCGATGTTCTATGGACACATTCTTGTTATTTATATTTTTTAAATGTTACTATATCTTACCCTTAGTTACCCGTTTCAAACATAAACATGAAGCACTAAATAATATAGCTTTAATACGTGTTTATTCAGTTCGTAATATGGAACAAAAACTTTATGAAAAATGAAATTGTGGAATAAAAGCTTCTATATATACTAGCAGTACAGCGAAATAACAAACTATACGGTATAAAACTTTTATTTGTGTGCCGGAGACATTTTATAGTTTATCTTGGTTGTATAGAAACTAATCTTTTTTGTCATTTGGTGAATTTAGTTTTTGATGATAGATATGAAAAGCTTTGGTTGAGATTTTATTTTTTGTCTTCTGAAGTTTTAAACTTTGACAGTTTGTACAATTTGTGACTGATTAAGACTGTTTTTTTTACCTTTATATGTATTTTCGCTGCTTGTGTCGATACTTGATTTTTTCTCTTCTTTTTTCTCCTTCTTATAAACGACGATTTACTATCTCTTGTATTGGTATGAGGGATATGCACATTATCGGAAAACATAGTCTAGTAGTCCCCTTCTTGCTGTCGTAAAGCCTGGATATAATGAAAGCTTTGACTTAACATACTACATGTATTTGATATTAAAATATCACTTTATTTTGGATTATAATATAGAATGCATAACTTCGAAAGAAAATAAAAGAAATACGTTAAATGTTAACAAAACGTTTAAGATGTTTTTATTAAAGTTTTATATACAGATTCTGTTTATTGAATTTGAGCAAATGACATAATGTTTGTCCTACAATTCGTATCGTCCTTGAAGTATTGTATAAGAATTTTAGAGATAAATTAGCCTCAACAAAAATAGAATTTTAAATTTATGAATTTATTTTATGTGAAATTAAAAATCCAAATGACCTTCCAAAGTCTATGTTATCAAACTTTTCATCCCAACATGCTGTCAGGACTTTATATATAAACACTCTCGTTTAAAAATCCCTTTTAAATACTATTTACATAGTTTATGTGTACTGTAAAATGACACTTCTGTGTATGTGTATCAAGTTACCAGAGATTGAGGTTAAAAGGTTTAACTGTCTTATGACGCTTGAATGATACCCCCTTTTTGTAGACCTTGGTTGAAATGGACGTAAAACTATTTTAACAACATTGGATGCTATCTTGTCTGAAGTTATTTTTTATGTTAGTACACATGTACTTAAATTTTCTATTTTGTTCATAACCCACGGTTTTTCCAGTATTGATGTGATAGTTTGCATAATAAACAAGTCTGACATACTAGTAGACGTATTTCGGTGACCTATAGTTGTTAATGTCTGTGTCATTTTGGTCTCTTGTGGACAGTTTTCGCATTGGCAATCATACCACATCTTCTTTTTTATACTTCTTTTTTTATAGATATAGTTTTCTCAAATCTGAATTGCGTTAGCTACGAATATATGAGACGACAAAATCTGATTTATATAGAAGTAAAAGACAATATAGCTCTAAATCTGCCTTTGGACAACCCTGTTTCATGTCTAAGAAAATAACTGAAAAACAGTCAACAGGACCAAACTAATATAACATATTTTTTTATATTCTTTATATTTTTGGCTATTATTATCTAATTTATTTTTAATTTTTTTTTTTTTTTTTTTTTGGGGGGGGGGGTATTTTTCCATTATTCTCTATAAGTGTCAAGAACAAGAACGAGAATAGTTAACATGACTTCATGAGTTTAAAACGATTAGAAAACAAACTTTCTTTCAAGACTTTGAATGCAATTTCATCTGCTTCTATTTTTCTGTTATTTTCTTAGACATGAAACACAACGGTTGTCTGAAGGCAGATTAAGGGCCATAGTCTTTTTACCACTCCAAAACGTTGGCTAGCAGTCAACAGGGCCAACTTAATCTAAATTATTAGATGATTAAAATTGAAATTAAAACACAACAAACTCCATAAGTGGATTTGTGTTGTCTGCAATTTTTCTGGAACTAAACGTATCCAAATGCCCTCACATATGAAAACATATGTTCGTACAATTTGTGTTTGTTTATCTATTTTCTTATACTTTGGTCCAACTTCCGTATTTATCAGGCGTTAGAAATGCAATCCATAACAGTACCACGAGCTGAAAATTAATTTATGAAAATCACTTTAAAATGAATAAATTTAATAAATTTAATAATGACAATCGTAAAAATGAATTCCTGAAATTAAGGGTGTAATTCCAGAAAATGGAACCTGGAACAACAATAATTTGTATGGGAATTATGCGTAAAATCATAAATCGTGAGAAAGGTGAACATTTTTGTTGGCGATCAAATTAGGGCGTACGTACGGTTCTCTAAATACGTCTGGCGTCTCCATGCAGGATCAGTCACTGGTCGTGGTTACGTAGGGTTCGTCAAATCCAAACATGGCAGCACAATATTCGTATCAATAATCTAATAAAGTGTGAATGATATGACCTTTTTAGTATCCCACAACGTATATCAATTAACAGTCAACCTATATTTGTATTCCTCTAACAGAATTTTCAGGGTCTTCGTAAATTTCTCGGGTTAATGCGGGTGTGATATAGAAATAATCCAGTTAATCTTACTATTCATGTTGTTGCAATTCGATAAGATATGCAAGTGTTGAATCACGAAAGTCTCTTAATTTTGTAAACAAAAACTTATTAATTTTTACACGCATTAAATATTACAGAATAGAAAATAGAAACGGGGAATATGCCAAAGAGATAACAACCCAACCAGAAACAAAGCAGAAAACAGCCCAAGGCTACTCCGAAAACATCATGCACCCGCAGGGCGGGGTTCAGCAGGCCCCTAAACAATCATATAAATACTAGTTCAGTGAAATTGACCCCTCACTAATCTCCGTAACACACAAATGAACCAAAGGTTCTAATTGGGACAGGTGCAAAATTGCAGCGGGGTAAAACATGTTGTGTGAGATCTCAACCCTCCCCCTATACCTCTATATATAGTCAATGTAGAACAACCAAACAAACATTGTTTGAATTTGGAATAATGTATTGAAATTATGTAATACGTTAAAATTTGCGTAATGATTAATGAATTGAGCGTGTTTAAAACTTTCATGCAAATATATTCTGTTTGATCTCTAAGACTTTTTACAAATATAATCATTTCATAAATCGTTGTCAATGTAAACATACTTTACATGCAATACACTGTGAATGAATTACATAGTTGAGGGTGTGGATGGGTTTACAGAAGAAAAACAAGGAAATGAATCAAGAGTAAAGAAAAAATGGACCTTTAGAAAGAGAAAAAAAAAACCATTCAATATATAGAATAAAGAAACATTGTAGAAGAAGAAGTTAAATAATGATAATAAAGATAACTTACAAAAAAAGTTATAGAATAAAGAAATGAAGAACGCCAATCTAGACCCTCATAGATATAAGAAGATGTGGCTTGAGTGCTAATGAGAAAACTCTCCATCCAAGTCACAATTTTGTAAAAAACAAACAATTATAGGTCAAGGTACACCTTCAACACAGAGCCTTGGCTCACACCGCACAGCTAGCAAGCTACAAACGGTCCCATGCAAAAATGACTAGCGTAAAATAATTCAAACGGGAAAACCAACAGTTTAGTCTATCTTCTTTAACTTATTGTCATAGATCACTAGTTGCTTCATTATATCGGATGCAGGAATTCTATTTTTCCAGAGTGGATAGAAACTAAAAGAGATTACAGCTTATCTTGAGTGGATCGTGAGAGGAACTTAAAGAGATTGAAGGTGACCTTGAGTGGAGTTAAAAGAAAGTGGTGCCGATCTAGATTGGAATTCCAAAAGTTTTAAAGATTGAAATTTATCTCGAGTGGAGTTGAAAGTGATTGACGCTGATCTCAAGTGAAGTTGAAATTGATTGAAGCTTATCTCAAATATTTAAGAGTACCATTTGCTATGTTGTTTGAGACCCTCAAATTTCACATACAAATTGAACTAAGGGAGTTGACAAAGTGAAATGTCTTTGAGGGGTATTGATACGATGTCTGATATATAGACTAGAACACATTCAGTCATCTTCATAAGACACCCCAGAATATGTTTCAAACTATCAAACAGTTCCAGTTTTACATGGTTTTAATAACATTAGATACTTCGTAAGTTTTTACCCATTAACAAACAACAACAAAAAACCAACGTTGTTAAGGAAAGAACTATAAAGTGCACAGCACAAACTTTAAACTTAATGCATTTAAAGGGGCACTAGCTACGAGATATATAAAAAATCTAAAGTAAGATTTTTTTGTTCAATCAATAATGAAAGTGAAATAGTGAAATAAAAATTCGCTTTTAGCAGCCAAAAATGGTTCAATGTTGTCAAATTAAGCTAAGAAACATTGATAATTAATTATTCACTTGCAAGTTAAATCCGTATTCATGTGAACTTCAATTCAGTCAGGATTCTACTTCGTCAAAATTATCTCCCCATTACGCCAGTTCATTCACACAATCGTAGAAATGAAAGCCATTGTAGGGATGACGCGCTACCAATTTTGCTCTTGGAAACCGATAAATTTATCCACATTGCACCATTACAATCCTTATATGTCAGTTGTATTTTAGAGGGCCCTCATGGGGTTTTTGATTATGTGATTACTTGGCCGTTTTTTTAATGATTATTTGATTATTAAGCCAAATATTTCATGATTATTTGATTACCTAGGACTGTATTTTTAGTTTATGATTATTTGATTACTAAAGATAAGCAAATATTTAATGATTATGTGATTATATTGGCAAAAAAATGGTGATTATGTGATTACTAGGACCCCCCCCCCCCCCATGAGGGGCCTCATTTTAAAAGACAAATGTATCAACTATAGCTAATGAGCCTAAGTTAATGGTCTTGTCTGCATTGATTCAACTTAAAACTATTGTCTGATCGGTTGTCAGGTGAAATTTTCGAAAATTCATAAACATTTAAAAAAAAATTCTAATTAAATATTTCGTGGAAGGTCAGACTAGATCTTTTTAGTGATTGAAGACTATAATCACTAGTTATCACACACAAAAAAATAAAATTTTTCGAAGATATGCATTTTCATCATCCAACTCGAAAGATGTCGTCAAGTACTTTCAGTATAAAAAAATAGCTATTCGAACACACCTACTCTGTTTTTGTGATTCATTAGATAGGTATTTCACTTGACCCATATATTTCATCTTTTAGTACTGTGATTTGTTTATGTTATAAGGTCAACCTGTAGCTTTGATATATAAAAATGATAGAATCTGAAGCGAGACGATGTATGAAATATTCTTGCTTTGAACGATATCAAGACAAACTATTCAACTCAAACACGCCCTAACATAAAAAGGTGCACTCGATTTTCTCTTTTAGATACTATTGTTACCCACTTTTTGGAATTTTTTCTTGAGTCACATAATGGAAGGGCAGACACGAAAATTACTGAACTAATAGATTAAAATGTTTTCCGTCCGCGGTAATATTTTTTTTAATCGAAGGTTTTGCATTTTCTACATCCAACTTGAAAGATACCCATGTCGTCGACTTGATATCTAATTGTTCTGCTTAACTATGTACTAGATAAATTGAAAACTTAGGCAAAAAATAAAACACTTCGTAATTGAGAAGAAATTTGTAATTTTGTTTGTTTCTATTAACTTTTAAATTTTTTGTCACTATAGTAAACATTACAGTACACATTTATCGCCTTCTCTAACAAAGAGCTTCGATTATTTTGTTCTATTTCAACCGGGCTTCCGACTGAATACACACGAAACGAACCTACATATTATCTACCCCATGCTCTGTAAACTGTTTATTTTAGACTTTTGATAGTTTGGATAAATGTTTTACATTGTTATAAATCAAATAGGAGAATTTGAGTCAAATCGGTGACCATGAATGTTTTTATCTAGCGATATTTGATTTATATCTTATATTTTACTTGCTTATACACAAACATATCAATTTCAGTTTTGAATTATGTTTGTTCTATATACTTCGAGAACTAGGTTTAAAATTCAGAATAACCTTATAAGGATATGACAACTCATGATATCACTGAGCAGTTTAATACACGGAACTATGTATAATTTCATTTCAAAATGGGATTGACACTTATAAATAAAAAGATAAATCATAAAAATACTGAACTCCGAGGAAAATTCAAAAACGGAAAAGTCCCTAATCAAATGGCAAAAATCATAAGCACAAACACATCAAACGAATGGACAACAACTGTTATATTCCTGACTTGGTACAGGCTTTTTCTTATGTCGAAAATGTTGGATTTAACCTGATTTTATAGCCATTTTTTGTGCCAAAATATTTGACTTTCAAAACGAAATAATTTATCTCATTCCTAACATTTTTTTTACCGGCATTATCATTTCACAAATTCTTATCATACTTTAGGGTGCAGATCGAAAAAAATAATTAAAAGGGGTTCCAACCCCGGAGAGAATAGGAGGTTGTACCTATTTAAAAGACACATAAAGTCAAGTGGCGGATCCAAGGGGAAAAGGGATGGGGGAAGGGTCCGGGTGTTGAAACTCGGCGCCCTTTTCCCCTTGGATCCGCCACTGGACTTGTATGTGTTTGTCTGTCTGTGTGTGCAGTATCGTTGTTTCCAGACCACCCTTAAGGTACTTCGGACTTAAACATATTAATTTACGCTTCACCGACTTCTTCATCATTTCCCTGGACAGGTCTTTACTTGGGTCAAATAACAACAAAATTAGCATAACGTTAGTGTATGTCCATGACAAGATATGATTATCTCGGGTAATTTATACGGTACAGTAGGCATGTGAAGGCATATGTCCTTTAATACATCAAATCTAATTTATTTGCGTCAATTGAAAGTGTAATACGATAGCTGTTTCTATTTCATCTTAAACTTAAAGACTATTTCAGTATAGTTCATTAAAAAGACAGGAATTCTATAAATATTAACAATGATATATATACTATTGAATTGAACCCGTGGTATAAAGTTGTCTAATTGGCAATTATACCAGTTATCATTTATATACTAGTATACAAATAAGAAGATGTGGTATGATTGCCAATGTGACAACTTTTCATAATAGAACAGATTACAAAGAAATGAGAAATTTATATATGATATGTTAAATATGTATGCGAAGATTATATCCGTGATACTAAATTGGACACCGAATTATATACTATCATGCAATAGTGCATCTTTTTCTCGTGACAGTTCCTTTAAAACATATCCGTAACACTTGTTCCATACCGAGTTAACTTGGTCTACATTTATAAGTACATACATTCTTATTTAACAGTTCAAGATTGAATTTAACGTTTAGATTATTTTTGGTTTGTTTGTGTTTTTGTTTCTTAAATGAAATGTCCTTCGTTTCACTTTAATCTTACAAACAAACACTCCAACCATGCGAATACAAAAAATACAATACAATCTGTAAGATTAGCCACTTTTCTTCAAACCATGCATGTAAAAACGTCAAATTCTTTTCGAAATGGAAATAAATATTGAGATGATCCCAATTTTGCCCCACTTCGACATATAATTATATATATATGGCCCTGCGACGATAAAATATGAACATGTGTAATATTTAAAGCAAACTTTAATCATACATGTAAGTTACTATAACATGACAAAGTTGCAGTATGCGCACTCTCGAACCAGGTTAAATATGTGAATAGGTAATTTCGGTTGTATACTGAGCAATTGAAGTAAGGCGTCCGTGTTTTTTAAGCTATATTTTCAAAAACAAAAATACTCTAAAAAATTGTTTGATATAATGACTTTGTTTTTTCTTTTTCTCGATGATGCGGTTTATTTTCTAATCCATGGCAAAAAACATTACCGCACTTGAAAAATATATTTTTGCTAAAAAAGTAAAAGATATGACAGACTATCGATTTCTTTGGAGCGTAAAATCTCAGTTGGTTATGGTGTCTTCAATAGTTAATATAGGTTGGCATTTTATATAAAAAAGAAGATGTGGTATGATTACCAATGAGACAACTCCCCACAAAATACAGAAATTAACATCTATAGGTCACCGTACGGCCTTCAACAATCGGGACAAAGCCCATACCACATAGTCAGCTATACAAGGTCCTGAAATGACAAATGTAAAACAATTCAAATGAGAAAATGAGAAAACTAATAGCCTTATTTATGTACAAAAAAAGAACGAAAACAAATATGTTTGTTTTTGTTTTTTTGAATTGTTACAACATGATTGATTCGGGATAAACGAATGCTATGATTCATGTGATTCATATACTGATTTATGATTCTGGTTTACATACCAAACAAAACAATGCAAAACTAGAAAAAAAAAACAAAGTTTGGTGCTATAATATATATATATTTATATAAAAAGATAGAGAAAAGTGGTCAAACAATATAAATAGACAAACAAATACTATAAACAATTTTAATAATATGGAAACGAAGACACAAAAAGATGGTGCGTTTTCTAGTGTGTTGAGTATATTGTTAGATGTCATCGTAGTAGAGATGACATGTACACGCGCCCTTTTTATTGATATTTTTAAATCGTATCTTGTTAGATGGAGTACAAATTGAACCACATTAACAAAAACGGCAAAATGAGGTTTGTGTTTTACGTTTATCTTATTTTTTTTTAAATTAAAGTTTCTCTTATGATTTTGTCAAATTTTCAAGTACAATGCATACAATAAGTTGAATAACATAAAAAGAACATGTAAATTTCAATTTACAATCGAACGTATTAAAACATAGAACAAAAACAATCTCCCAACGAAGAAGCTTGTTATATTTACCACTGGACGTTAAAAACATAATTTATTTTCCAACAAACTCCACGTTGTTGGTGAGCGCTTTTGAAATGTTACACATAATTCATAAGACTCTGAAAGGATGAATTATTAGAACACATTTTCAGAAAATATTTTAGAAATGTTGTTTGTTCATTTGATTGACCTATATAATAATAACTTTAAGGATCTTCCTCTGTTTATTTGTTTGTTATCACCATTACTTTTCAAAGTTTCTATATTGTTTTCAAAATAAAAGGCAAAAACGCACGCAATTGGTAAAAAAAAATTAAGGGCAATGATATCTTTTAAAAAGCCAATTAAGATTTTGGCAATATTGATTCAGTTGTCGTTCGTGTTTTGCTGATGATGTTTGCAATATATTTCATAGTTTACACAATAATCTGACGACTTCTGCACTTCGACTATTTGTAGTCCTTGTCTTGCTTATTTTTTTCTGCATTTTTCTCTCTATTATAATTCTTTAAGAGAATAACAAAAAATGTCATAAACGGAAGATAACTCTGTAAGGAGTTGGGCGTTTGACTATTTAGGCAATGTTGACTTTATTGCAGATCTGGTCTTGCTTACATTTTTTTAAACTTAACGTTTCTCTCTATCTATAATAGTTTTCAAGATAAGAAGCAAAATAAAAACAGGACATTAAACTTTAAGATATATTACTAAATAGGTCTATCAAAATAACTGTATAGCTAGGTTATATATTACTATGCAGAAAGTATACATAAAAATGTGCGATTAAACAAATTGTTAAGTTAGTAATTTGGGTCAGTTCAGTGTGTTTATATCCGTCTTAACAAAATACCATGGTCTCCTTGTTTATTTTATATTTTAAAAGGTTTTCCGTATATGTAGGATTGTAAACGGTTGCACTTGTGTCATAACATTTGGTTAGGGGATGGGTGTCTGTTATGGTTATGACAATTTCATTACGACACATTTAAAGTTAATAACTTATGAATTTAACGGTATTATAATGACAATAGATTAACGTAATATCCATATTTTCCTAAATTTAGCTAAGCGGACTGGTTAGGTATAATAAATTTATTAATTGCTTCCAATTATAATTGCATGCTTTTTGTAACGTTATCACATGATATTTTGTCGTTAATTCTCATTCGGAATTTGATACGACTGTCATACAAGTGAGAGGTTTGGTGCTATAAAATCAGGTTCAATCCACCATTTTCTACATTAGAAAGTGTCTGTACCAAGTCAAGAATATGACAGTTGTTATCCATTCGTTTGATGTGTTTGAGTTTTTGATTTTGCCATTTGATTAGGAACTTTCCGTTTTGAATTCTCCTCGGAGTTCAGTATTTTTGTGATTTTACTTTCAAATTCCGGAGCCATTATAAACAAGCCAACAGATGATACAAGACATCGAGACTCCGGTTCCATGGCTGATATCATGACATCGAGTTAAGAAAACATCGGGCATGAAAAATTTCATTTCAATTTAGACCTGTCTGAAAACTTTAAATACTTGTGTCAGTACAAATATAATAGTGTGAAAATACTTTTAAATATGTAGGTACTTTTAAGTATTCTATGGTGTATACATGTCTATTTAACATAATGAAACATCTTCAAACACCTTATATTTTGTTTACTTACATTATACCTTACATTGGTGTGGACTATTTCTTAAAGTAAATAATTTCCATACAGAGATATTTTTCAAAGAGGAAGTAGTATGTGATCAAAATATATTATGACAGATTTCATATCAGATATATATGGCAAGACTTCCATTTGGACCCCCTTCATGCAGGTATATGTTTATTATTCCGTCAATCAGAGGGACCCAAAATGGAAGTCTTTTCAGATGTATTATCAGCCCTCAGTCGATATAAGCCCTCGAGGATTCTGATCGTTGGTTGATATTATGACAGACGGCTAAAATTACATCTGATTTGAAAACATGTCCTGTAATAAACTAGTTTGACGACGTGTTTCGGGACTTTATCCAAATGTTTTTTGTGACAAAAATATATAGAAGTCGACCACTTGTTACATCTTAAACTTTATATTAAGGAGATCCCAACATCACATACATGTTTGAAATATTTATCATTATGTAAACGAAGGAGATAGGCATTGTCACCCCACTAATCCCTTTATTTAACGTCTAGATTCCTGACTTAAAACATGCACATTATAAGGTGAATGGAGCCCTGATTATTACTTCCTATTCCGGACGCATCTTTTATCTACACAAGACTCACTTATAGCGCTCGAATAAAAAATAGTTTAAAAGGTATAATCACTCTCTAACGTCAGAAGCATAAAGCATCCTAAAACTATGTGCAAAATCTGGCTATCTACGTCTGGGGGGAAAACCTTTAGTAAAATAGTTCTGAAAAAGACAGTTTATCCATACAACATAAGAACAATTAAAATAACTATGTTGAGAGAAATAACTGGAATACATATACTTAAACCTGTGCATCTTTATTCTAAATAAATTTTTGATTTATTGATTTTTGCTATTTTAAGCACCGCTTTTGTGCTACTTCGTGGCGGCCAATTTTTATTGGTGGCGGAATCCTGAGTGCTCGGAGAAAACCACCGACCTTCAATACGAAAACTGACAATCCTAGTCAATGAAGATTGGAGTCGATTGCACCTGCACGAGCGGGGTTCGAACTCACAACCCCAGTGTTGACTGGCTCTTGATTACAGTAGTAACTACTTTCAGTTAGACCACTCACCCACCGAGGCCCCTATTTTAGATAGAAACACAATATTCCTTTCAATGCATCAGTAAAACAAAAAGATCTTTAAAATTTATATATTATATTACTTGAAAGTTCTAGATTTTGAAATGTGATCTCGTTTGAAAAGGCAATTAGACTTACATAATCATTGCACCATTGGTGCACTGTTATGTAGTTTTTTTTTGTAATTCAAATTCAGTTGTTTGGCAATGACAAAACATTTATGAAAAGAGTACGTCCTATTTATTCCTATTAGATAACCATCGTTTATAGTTACTGAAGGGCCGGCCATGGAGTGCAAAAAACTTTAACACAAAGACTTGTGTACAATGATTTCATTATGTAATATCTGACAAGCTATTATAGTAGACCATTTCAAGAAGTCAGTGATATATTTTAAGTTTTGGAAGACAGCAATGTGATCTGGCTTAAAGAAATTAAGGGATTTGATATGTCTTAATTGTGTTATGACAAACAAAAATCTAAATATTAAGTTTACTTGTTACGTAAAAATTGGCCCAGTTAAAGTTAAACTTTGAAAAATAAGTTGTTGGAATACGAATACGATAGTTTTATTTTGATTCGGTTCACATAATTATATAACTATACAAACATAAGCCCTTAAGAGTTATTTACAGAATATAAATAACATATATGTAACATTAAAAACATAGAACATGCATAAAAAATAGATAAACAGCAAATGATTTCAAATGCATAAACACAGCACAGGGATATTGAAATACATGCAAAGCATTACTAAACTACGTGACACCTAAACATGCCAAAAACTAAAGCATAACTTAAAATTGAAGCGCACATGAAATTTAAGCACAAATAAACAATAAACCACACGTGCAAAGTTTAAGGCATAATGCAAACAGAGACATATAATGCAAACATGTAGAGCAATAGAGCATATAGAGCAATTACCGAAAAAGCCTAAAATATGTAAGACAACTGCCTGCATTTTGAACCGTTCCAGAGCTGTTTAAGGCTCTTAAATTTAGAAAATCTGTTTTCTGTCCTGAAATGGTCAGGTAGACTGAAGCTCCCATTACACCTGTTTCTTAACCTCGTATTATAAATACAGGTGATATTTAAAGACATTAAACAGTTATTGGCTTAAATATCAACCTTTGAATTTAATCTTGGAGGAAGTTCATTTGAACATTTTAATTTTAGTTTATAACCTTACCTATGAAATTGTATTTGATATAAAAAGATGGAATGAAATATTGGCGGTAAAATAAACCTAAGTAAAAAATTAAATTTAGAATGCGTTGGTTTGAAACACAATTGATTAAGGTTTCCCATATTTATAAGATAGCTCTAAATTACAAAGACCGATATAACATGAAATGTTTAAAACATAAGTGCATTACGTACAAACATAGCAATGACAAAGACACTCTATTCGGTTCTGCCTTTTTAATATGTAACCGCAGAGCATGAATTTTAGTACAAAATTGCTCGTCTCCACCGGAACTGGAACCCGGGACCTCTGTGTTACAAGGCAGCGCGTTAACCGACTGAGCTAAATAAGTACTTCCTCAGCCCCCTAAAATCAAATGGAAGCTCCCTTAACCAAACGCCTGCTATTTTTTTTTCAGTCATATATCACAGAGTCGCATGCTCATAGTTTCAACCTTTCTGATCTGCTCTCTGATAATAGCTCTTGGTGTTGTATTGGGACTTAAGATATATAAAGATGACAATCAAAATAAGAACACTATATGTGGTGAGGCAGGATCTGAGGGTGGTGAATCTGTGACAACAACACCGACGCCGACGCCGACGATTAGGCTACCTACAACTACCGGAACACCTCAGTTTGTATCCGAATCTATAGAAGGACACTATAGATACGCTGCTGTGGCGTCAGATGCAGGCCCTCCATGTTCAACAATCGGAACGTAAGTGTTGAAATGTTAAGATTTTATTAAGTACTGTACTGCTACTACTAGTTTGAACATCCGTAGATCATTTTTAAGACCGAAAAATTTAACGTTAACTAATCTCTCATCAATATATTACACAAAATTATACAGAAATCGGTACAGTGGGGTTTTATACCATAAACAAGACAAAGTTAATCAAAGCAACGTAACAATAGAGTATTTAAATTCCTTCCATTGGAATTGCTTGGATAATTTACTGCTAGTACGTTAATGGCTCACTAGATATTTTCGTCAACATATCAAGCTATTTCACATTCGCACCCTCTTGGAGAACTGCAGCATAGCGGAGTTGAATAAGTTTGTAAATGCTGTATGCAGTATCCATACTCATGCTACAACCATGTGTTAAATAAGCTGTAGCCCTTTACACAAAAAATCTTAAGTGTAAAATTAATCTTACGATAAAAATATTTAGTTGAATTGTTAAGAAATATTTTAGAATTACGATAAATTTGACACTAATGATTTTTTGTGAGAAGGGCTACTGGTCTTTTACCTCGTTTTATAATAAACCAAGCGGAAGGTCTGGTAGTGTTTTAAGTGATTTTACTCCTTCTGGTAAATAAGGAACGAAACGTATCGTATATTAGTGGTGAATTCATACCCCAAAATACGTTAGGTTTAACATATAAGCAATTAAGGTATAGCTAACGTTTATCAAAATATGTGTAAAACTCCAAATATATATATCAATTATTTGACACTCTTTTTACAGAGACATGATGGCGAGACGTGGTGGCTCTGTGGTGGATGCGTCTATTGCCACCCTTCTCTGTCAATGTATTCACAATTTTCATAGCTGTGGTATTGGAGGTGGTTTCTTTATGACAGTTTACGAAAGGTTTGTACTTTATTTTCGATATTCTTGCTGCAAACTCATTTTGTAATATGAAGTCGGAATTGTTTCTCTCATTGACGTATTATAGCTCTGAAAATATCAGTATAATAAAACAAAAATTCTTAACTTAATTTCAGTTGATCAAAAGTACTCATTTGTAACATTTTCTTTGCTATTGTTTTCTTATTGTAGGTCTAAAAGAGCGGCATATACTATTTTAGCACGTGAGATGGCTCCCAGGGAAGCTAATGAAACCATGTATGTTGGTAGATCATCTACAGAAGGTTGGTTTGCACTGTGTACTTTATAGACGTCTAATCATTTCATTTAAAAAACTAATAAAAAGATTTTTGCTCCGATTTTTCAGTGAGAAAAGTCTCATAGTATTCGGATTTATAGCTAGAAATTTATTAAAATTCTAGACTTGTAATTCAAATTGGCCGGAGAAAGAATGGCCAACGTAGACACAAGTATCTTGTCATAAAGAGTGTTAAATCGTACTTTGTAAACATTCATTCTAATTCAAACAAAAAAATCTTTGATACTGGAATCTATTGATTGGCAACATAATGTTTGGAGCACACGTTTTCAACAAACTATCGACAACTTCATGGGAACTATCTGGGCTCCTCTTGTCGATTTATTCCTTTATTCATATGAGGCTAGCGCGCGCTTAATTGATATATATAGGAAGAATAAAAAGTAGCTATCATTATCATATAACTTCACGTTCCACTATAAAGATGATGTCCTTGCAGTGTATACATTCTCAATTTGGTTACTATGTTGACCACATCTATCACTACGAACATGAAATAAAAGATAAAACATATAAAAGTCTGCCTCATATCTTGAATTTCATCATGCACAATCGACATTAAGGGTCGGTAGTATAGACAAAAAAAGATGATTTCACTTTCCCAATTTTTAAAAATTTCCATTTCTTTGTAGTTAATTCTAGCAGCGCCTTTATATGAAGTATATGTCTCCCGGTTGAAACAATGTTCTAGGACTTAGTTTTCTTTGTAGTGTTTTGAATACTGTTGGTTTTTTTTGTTGGTCTTTTTCTTTTAAGCCAAGGCGGTGTTTGATTATTTTCGACTATAATAAGTTTGAATGCTCCTACTGTATTTTTCGCATCTTTTTGACATATAAATCAGCTTGCAAATGGAATGTTTCGTTCACGTTTGACGTAGAAACAGCGTCCAAATTAAATTGTTATAAATTGTTGGCTCTATTTTTACATTTCCTCGCTCTTTGACAGTCGAATTTTGATAAATGAAAAAAAAGTCATGATACCAATGTTTATGGTAGCTGTACATTTTTCCATCATAGACATCGGATCTTCCATGTTAAAAGATATATATTTCTCTAATTTCTGTGCTTTTTTTCACATTTCCTGACTGGTGTGAGAAAAACGTTTCTCCTCACTAGTGAAAAATCTGTTCTCGGCAAATGATTGGTTGAAATTTAAGTGTGACGTTAAATTTTCTTGTTTTCTTCTGAATTTTCTTATTGTGACGTCATGAAAAAAAGCGCCCATGCCTGATTACGTCACATCAAAAGTACACAGCTTTCCTCAAATCTTTGAAAAGTAAGGATAAAAATCTTAAGAGACAATTCCACCACTGTA